>VXBT01013961.1:896204-924106 GCA_013400235.1 Oriolus oriolus
GGAGGCGCGGGGGGGGGGGGCGGGGGGACGCGGCGCGGGGGCGGCAGGAGGGATGGGACCGGCCCGGCGGCGCGTCTGGGAAGGCGGCGGGGAATTTCGGGCGCGGCTGTGCCCTCCGGGGTGCCCCCGGTGTGAGGCTAATCATCACTCGCAAACGCTTATCCCGGAGGCCGGTGCTCACCCCGAGCCGCGGCGGTGCTTTGTGTTGCTGTCAGCCGCCCGCCCCTGTGTGGGCCTGTGTTTCAAGGCCAGAGCTGCGAGGGCTCGGTTCTCCCGGTGTCTCTGCGCCGCGATGAGGCGCAGGAGGCAGCAGGCAGGATGAGTAAAGTGGTACCCAAAGCTTGGCTGAAAATGTATGTGCTGTTCCTGGTGCCAGTAAAATTCTTTCTTAGAGAGCGTTATTCATTAAGTATACTCAGACATTTTTTATTGAGGCCTATTGTCCTATATTTTCCTGTTTTTTCCCCCATACTTATTCACTAATGTCTGGAATTTGAGGGAAGACTTCATGCTGATTCATTCTGGATTAATTTATCTCATTGTGAGACTGGGAAGCAAGCAATGTGCTAACCAACCTCAACAAGTGATGGCTTAATTTAAAAAAAAGTAAAATCGCAGTTTGTCATTTATTCATTGCCTATCCATGGTTCTGTTTGTAATTTACAGTGTCTTATGTTTGGCTCATTGGGGTTTTTTTATGTTCCTTTAAAGTACAGTAAAGACTCCTTGGAGTTTAGTTTTTGTTTCTTTCTAGCTTTATGCTTAAGTGATTTCCTTTAAATGTTTTGTCATAGTTCTATGAGACATGTTTTTCAAGTTAGTACTCGCTTCTGTGGAACCACTGGGTAACACTGCAATAGCTGGTGTCGAGTAGTTACGCCAAAAAAGGATTAAACTACTCGAGTCAGACAATATATATGTATAACATGATAAGTATGTTAGTCTGGGTCAGTGACTGAACCCACAGCTGTATCTCACAGAGGTGCATGATTGTCACTTCAGCCCTTAATCTTTTAGATTCTCCTGTAGTACTTGGAAGACGTGATGGAAACTTTAGGTAGAAACGAATAACATTTGTTTTATCATCAAAATGCAGTCAAATAAATCTGACTTCAGAGCTTCTGCGCTCAGATTTTAAGTGTTGTGGCTTCGCAATCCAATGTGCTGGTTCAGTGGCTCTCTCAGAGCTGTTCAGGTAACTTTGATGGGATTTCTGCAAGCCAGGGTGCTGTGTTAGCAGAAGCACTGTGTGTGTTAGGGGACAGCTCACCTCAGGAAGCTAAAACTGGCAAGGACATTTTGATCTGGGTAAGCTTGTCTTGAGGAGGAATTATAAAGGTTGGAGTCTTGCAGCTGAGAGCTGAGAGGGAGGGGGTGAGCCATACAAAATCATTCATATGATAGAGTAGGGTTGCAGAAGACAAAAAGCAGCCAATAATGTTGTTGAGAGTACGTGTATTTATGGATGAAAGTGCATGTATTTTGGATGTCAGTAATCTGTTGAACTCATCAATAGTGGTGTTTATTTACAAACCTTTTGAACTCTGAGTATACTCATGCCATTGCTCTGAGGCTGCTTTTGCTCAATGTACAGAAAACATCAATAACTGCAGTATTTTGGAGTTGTGCCTCAAGGTTACAAACAATGTGGAAATGTGGCGATCAGATGATCAGTGAAAACGAGCGTGTCTGTAGACAAAGTGAGTAGGTGCTGTTTGGTATAATTTCATTTTTACTTGATGGTTTTGAAATGTGCTAACCTCAGACTTTATGTAATCACATCTTCTATGAGTAGTCACCTTATTTCTTAACAAGCATTGGAACTCCTGAGCTCAGTCAAAGAGCTAATGAAACGGATAATTAGGTAACAGTTTTTTAAAAATTTTTTTTACACTGAGAAAAATCTCAACTGAGTAACACAGCGGCAGCCTTAAAAATTCTTTTGCTAGCCTGTATCAAAATCATATAGGTTCCAACTACAGACTTCTAAATAATTTGAAATGTTGGCTAATACTAGTTTGTTTTGTTTTTCAGGCTTTAGAAAGGATGCGTCCTTACCTGTGTGATAAAATCATAGCCGAGAGACACTTTGATTACCTCCGTTCAAAGAAAATACTCACTAGGGAAGACACAGAAGAAATTTCTGCTCGATCTTCCAGTAGGAAAAAAACTGGGAAGTTATTGGACTACTTAGCAGAAAATCCAAAGGGACTAGATACTTTGATTGAATCTATCAGACGAGAAAGAACACAAAACTTCCTGTTGCAGAAGATAACTGATGTAGTGTTGAAAGTCAAAAATGAAAAGCTTGAAGCTCTTAAAGGTAACACATTTTTAGTAATGTTGTGTAAGACATAGATTTGATTTTGAGGGTCTGCAAAATTAAAATCCAAAACTAAAGTCTTCCTCTGGTATTTGGAACAACATGTTTGGAAGTATCACCAGTTTGGGTTTAAGATCCTAGTGCATGTATCCTGGCTGTACCTTTTTATTATCTGAACATACCCATCGTAAATAACAAATTGCAAGGGAAACCCCATTGTGTTGTTACGATGGATAAATCTGCCTTCACGTTTCAGTTTTGCTTTTCAACAATGGGTGGTTATCTTCCATCTTGCATTTCTCTCGAAGCTATTTGCTGCAGTGGCAGGATGCTCTGGTTTTGTTAGACTTTGTGCCTCAGCAGAAGATACGCTAGCACATGCAACTTGAGGGGAGCTCCCCTGTGTGCCTTCAATGCCACAGCTTAAAACTGGGCGCTGTAAATACATGTGCGTGTTGTTTCCTACGGGCTTAGAGGTTTTGTTGACACCCAAAGCTTGAAGTGACTATGTACACTCATATTTTATGGCAGAGGAAGAAAGTGTTGGCTTTCTACACCAAAAGCATTACTTCCCCTTCCACACCCATCAAAAGGCAAATAAAGAAGGAAGAAGTACATTTTAACCCTAGAGATGAAGGGCCTGAAGTTTTCTCTGGCTTCAGGCAAAATAGCCTTCAAATGCTGTCCACTTTGGAGCAGAACCATCAGTTGAAGCTCTTAAAAGTTTGAAGAACACAGTGAGACAAATCTAAAAAAAGTTGGGCCGAAGGGCTAAAGTGACTTTCTAAAACAAACTTTAAGTTAGGGTGCATCTTTGTCAAGTACTATCTGACAGTGAGTACAGAGAAACCATTCCCATCAGCCTAGATAACCTGCATGTTTGTTCTTTAATTTGTCAGGAATACTGGATGTCACAGGTGAGATGAAGGGTTAGTCTGTTAAAAATACGGACAATTGATCTTTGACAGTCTTACTGATACTAAATCAGAGCGCAGTTTTAAGATGTCCCCAAACTGTAATTAAATCCATTATCTGTTTTTTTGTCTTAGGTCTAAGCTGCAGCACCTGTATGACCTCACTGTATGGAGGAACGAATAATCTCTCTAGATCATTTTCTGATGAATCAAATTTCTTGGATAAAACAAAAGACAAAGAATCTACCCAGATACATCACCCAGAAGAAGATTATAGCACCGCTGCATTTGTGTCTGCTGTCTCTCTTCATTCCATGAATTTACCAATTGCAGAGATGGGAAATTCACAGAGCAGTGTTTTGTCAGCCACCCTCCCAGGGCCTGGAGACCCTGGTGCACCCCCGCTGCCCCCAGAGCTCCAAGACCAGCAGGAGCCATGTACCAGTTCGAGTGACAATTGCTTTTTGCCTTTAAGATCACGTTCTGTTCAACCACAGTGAACATAGTGACTTTTGTCTGTTCATCTAGATGGTACTGAAACTTTGTGTGATGTCTCATAAAGGCTAAAAATTGTTTTCAAACTGTTACAAAAATTGGAGGAAATAATCTATGCAGTTTCTGTTTTAATTTTGTAATTGTGTGATGCTGGAGCTGCTTGACTTTGTTTGTTTGTTTGTTTTGTTTTGTTCTTTAAGGAGCTTTTTTCAAAATACTGTGGCATTATACCAGCAAATGTTTGTTTTTTAAACCAATGTTTATAAGATTTCACATTTAGTTGCAGATACTTTAGCTGGAATTATAGAACAAATGGGTTTTTTCTTTCTACAGAAACTTAACAAATCAGCTTTTCTTAATGTTTCTGTGATGGGTGAACTGGGAAAGATGGTTAGGAAAATTGAGTATTGAAAAAAAATCTGAACTAAAACCTTACGCTTACTTACCAAAAAGCTTAAACTCATTTACCAAGTTAAATGTTTCTCCCTAGGATAAATTCTGCTCTCCATGTATGTGTGTGCTGCTCCATTTGCAAAAAAACCTCACAAATCTGGCCAAATCCATGCTTATTTGCAAGGAGTCTCTTCCTTGTGGGAACTTTGTCCTACTGGTAAATCAAAAGGCATCAGTATTGCAAATATACTTGTGCAGGTCTTGGCATATTATTCTTGTATATTAGTTAAAGATTCCTGATTTGAGATGCACTTTAAATATAAATTCTCATTAGTACTGGAAAAAGAATGTAAACTGCTCTAACAGCATCATGAGGGCTAAAAGAAAACATTATTCTAGGATGGTATTAAGGAACAAAGCTTGTATGTTTTGTCCCACTAGGGAAGTGGAGGAGAAGTTGTGTGACAAGAAAGTATCTGTACCTGAAGGACTCTTGAAAATGTGGCACTTCAGATACCTCCTCTTCAAAGCAGACAGACAGGTTTACATTTCAAATTGTTTAGAGTCAACTGCATTTTAAACTGTTTCAACATGGGACGGTTCTCATTTCTTGATATCATGTAACATACTATATTCCTCTCATACTCGAGTTGTAGCCTACCTTTTGTGCAGGTGCCTATAATCATTCCAAAATGACCTGGTGGACTCTTATTTGGACATGTGTACAGTTGTGTTCTGCAGTACTACACTTTAAAGTGGTGGGATGTTTTCAGTATGTCAAAGGGTAGGTTTGTATTTAAAGCCCTAAATTATTTTGGCTCTCGTATTGTGTATAGCCATGTAATGTCATTCAAATTCACACCCAGGTAATTACTAAACTGTTTCCTTTTGTGGAGACAGGCCCTCTGCAGGACCTCAGTATAGTCTCTATAAACTGTTTGTCATTATTATTCTGGTTTTGGCAGTAGATTAAAATAAAATGCAATGTTCAACTACACTCCATCCCGAGTATATGAACATACGCACATACTCGGGACATCTAAAAAGTGGTTTGTCTAACTGCCTGCTGTAACCACTTAAAGAGCTGTGCTTAGGCTTGAGTCCCTTCCTGGGTTCTTGTAAAGAGAGGAGAGTGAGCAGGGTTGGCCTTAACAGAGAAAATGCATCAGCTCAGGGTGGAGGCTGCCCTGCTGCTCCTCATCCTGCCACACGAGGTGTGCAGCCTGCAGGGAGCCAACTCTGCTGGGACCGCTCCCAGCAGAGCCTACGAACCTGAGACCTTGAATGAATGTATTATCTTACCAAATGTTTAATATGTGCATTTTTAAAAAATGTTATTATCACAACTTTTGGAATAAATTCTTTTGTATAATTGCCTGTTTTCCTGTCTGCCTCTCTCATTTTTAAGACGTACAGGTTGCAAGAGCAGTTCATGCCGTTAACTTTTTGTGTGGTTTTGGTTTTGTGTGTGCGGGAGGCTTTTGTTCTCCTTGTCTTTTTAGAGAGGTTTGTCTTTGGTGGAAAGACTGACTTAATGTGAAACGCCCGTGCCCGTAGAACTGCGCTCAAGAGTAGTCTGTAAGGAAAACATGCATGTGAAATCAAGAGCTCTGCTGCTGAAGTAGTTTCTGCGGTTCTTGACTACTATTACTAACCTGATTCTTGCTTTTTTTCAAATGACTCTATTGCTCAACTTCCTACGGATGTGAGAAGAGTTGCTTCCAGCCACACATATCGACTTCATTCTTAAATTAAGATTTTTATTAATAGCAGGGGAGAAACAAAAACTTTGAGTGCTGAGAAGCATGACTCAAAAAAAGTTTTGCAAATGCTGCAGGTTCAGTGGTTGTTTTGATTGTACTTTGTGTATAGGGTTTATTTCAAAATAATGATCATGGTATTGATTACGAGAGATCAGCTGGAGATGGTTTAGTACCTTTACAGTAAAGGAACTGATCGTATTATAACCAAAACCCCTTCCTCAGCCCTTATCCTGCTTCTGGTAGTGTAAGTAATCTGAACATAGAATCATAGAATATGCTGAGTTAGAAGGGACCCATGAAGACCCTCGAGTCCCATTCCCAGCCCTGCACAGTCACCCCATGTGCCCGAGAGCATTGTCCAAACACTTCTTGAACTCTTTCAGGCTGGTGCTGTGACCACTGCCCTGGGGAGCTGTTCCAGTGCCCAGTCACTCTCTGGGGGAAGAGCCTTTTCCTGATATCCAGCCTAAACCTCTCCTGACTCAGCTTCATCCCGTTTGAACAGCCCCAGTATTTTAGCTAATGCAGTAATGCATGTACGAGTCAGTCACAAGGGGGGTCTAGTACAAACTCTTTCCAACAAATTTGAAAAATCTGTTTTGGTAAAGATACCCTCCTGGATAGGTGATGGTCAGCGCTGCGTCTGCCCTAGGTTAGCCGGTGATCAGACATTAATGAAAATGTGCTTTCTCTCCACTTAGGCCGGCAGGTGTGAAAAGGGAGAAATGAAGGTTGGCTCGGTTTCGTGTCTGATTTTCGGTGTCTGGTCACTCGAAGGGAAGCGCTACGGCGGGAGCCTGCACGCCCCGGCGGCCCAGCTCTCCCCTCGGGCCGCCGGCTCCCGCTCGCCAGGTGCGCGCTGGGCCCCGGCCCCGGGAGCAGCCGCGGGCTCGCTCGGGGCGCGGCGGGGCCGGAACCCTCGGCGCGGGCGCGGTTTCCGCGGGCGGTGCGAGGCGCGGCCCCGCCATGGCGACGGAGGGGGAGGACCCGCTGGGCTATTTCGCGGCCTACGGCAGCTCCAGCTCCGACTCGGAGCCCGAAGAGCCCCAGCCCGACGAGCGCCCGGCGGGGGCCGGCGCGGCCTCGGGGTGCAGCCCGGGGCGGCCGCGGCTGCCGCCGCCCGACGAGCTCTTCCGTCGGGTGTCGCAGCCGCCCGCCTTCCTCTATAACCCTCTCAACAAGGAGATCGACTGGGAGAGCCGCGTCCTGCGGGCGCCCGAGGAGGTGCGTGGGGCGGGGGGTGAACCGAAGCGGCGCTGGGGCGGCCGCGGGCCCCCCGCCCGGTGTGACGGGCGCTCTGCTCTCTCCCGCAGCCCCCCAGGGAGTTCAAGGTGTGGAGGAGCAACGCCGTGCCCCCGCCGGAGACCTACAGCCCGCCCGAGAAGCCGCCGCCGCCGCCGGCTCCCGCCCTCGACATGGCCATAAAGTGGTCCAACATCTACGAGGACAATGGCGACGACGCGCCCCGCCCGGCCGGCAAAGCCAAGTTCCTGCCGGACGAGGAGCAGGAGCCGCTGGAGTCGGGTGAGGCCCCGGCGGGAGGCGGCTGTGCCGCGCACGGGCGGTGCGTGCTTCCAGAGCCGAGCTGGGCGGGCGGGCGAGCGAGCGAGTCCCCTGAGTGCTCCCTGGGCTCGGAGGAAGCTCTGCTGGCTTTTCCTGCACCCACTGCTGCCCTAGGGCAGAGCGGTCTGGCTGCAGGGATGGGTGGACTGTAGTGCCGGTGTTTTGGCTTTCCTGGAACCAACACAGACCCTGGAGCAGGCTCTCTGCTCCTCTCCCCCATTGTCGTTAGCGGGGAAGGATTAGTCTGTAGCATTGTAGTTCTGTGAAACCAACAGGTTCAGGCATGGTGCTGCTAAAACAGAAGGTAGTATGAGAGCTGCAGGTGCTGCTGTGTTGACCATAGTTGTAGCTGTAGGTCAGATTATTTTTATAACGTTTGCAAAACTTGGGGTCCGAGGGAGGAATCAAATAGGATGTCCATGGGACGGATTACTGAAGAAAATATTTACTATCCTCTTCACTTTAAATGATGGTACAAACTGTAATAGTAATTTAGGAAGTAAAGAAATATTCGACAGGTAGGAGGATTTATTTTTTTAAATTGCTGGAGAAAGAGAATAGCCAGGAACAACTAAGAGAACAGAACCAGAAGAAGAAATTCTGGGTGTTCACAACACACAATAATGTTTTTGTTCACTGGTAAAGTTGTCAACAAACATTTTCCAAAGGAAGGATTTTTTTGTTGTCTTGCACATCTTTTGGTTCTGAGTGGTTTTCCCCAGTAGCACTTTTTATGTCTTGCTGTATGTGTTCTGTATGTTTCCCCTGTCCATGCATTTCTCTTAGTCAGCCTTCATCTGAATTAAGAAGATAAAAGGTTAATTGACCTTGACATTATTTCCTGCTTCAAAACTGTCATTTTCTGGCTTTTTTATTAGCTAGTCAAATAATATTTTTTTTAGAACAGATACTGCATAGTAGCATAAAAACTAGTTATCTGCAGTGGTTTGTGGTAGTAATGAGAAGTAACCATTCCTGTTTTGTCCACATATTGTCTGCATTCCAAAAATGAGGATGCTGTCAGTTAATACTACAGTGTCTTTTTTCCAGGCATCTCAGATGTGGTTAAGTCAATTGTTCAGAGACGGGGTGGTGTTTAAGACAAAAGAAACGGCTTTGCTGACTTTGATTAACTCTTTCTTTTATTTAAAGATGATGAAAAAGATGATGAACCAGCTTCTGCTAAGAAACGTAAAGTAGAGTCTGGAGAGCATGCGAAGAAGAAGAAGAAGGTATAACCAGGGTGTTTTGGATTTAGACATAATGACAGTTTCAAGGAACTTGGATTCCTCTGCTGGAGTGAGAAACAAATACATATTTACTGCATTTCTCTCTCGTATTGGGTAGGGAATTTTATTTCTGTAGTATGCTTGCCTTTTGGAAAGCACAAAATTAAATGGACAGTGTTGTGGTAGAACTTGTTTACTGAACAAAATTTAAACCTGTTTCTTTAAAACACGGATTTAGAAGAGAGATCCATTGCCATGGATACTTGTGCTCATGCAGGTTACTGGGCTTCACAGTATTTTGTTTATCAAGAAGCCTGGTAACATGAGTTTTTCTGGACTGACTTTTCGTTGTGTCAAAACCTTTTATAAAGGAGTATATACTAAAGATTTTTTAGGTACTGGTCTGTGATATGTTCACATAATGTTGTTTTTAAATGTATGTATAGACTGCAAATAGTCACTGGAATAAAACTACATTTGAAAACATCTGCGGTATAAATATTGCATTGCATGCTTGGTGAATAGGAGCAATGAATTCTCTATTATATGCCATTCGCTGATTTGTGACTTAACAGATTCCTCAGGACTTTTTTGTTTAAATAAATACACAACTGCAAACTGAAAAAAAATGGACCTAAAAATGGAGTTTAATATTTTATAATTATTTTGATATTATGAGGTCTTCATCAGTGAAACATGGGACTAACTGATGGAGGGAGAATTGAAGCATGTAATGTGTTCTTCCTGAAACAGAAAATAGAATCAAGATATTTATGTGGACAAAAATTATGACAAAGCTGTAATAGAGTCTTTGCTGCCAAATTGTATTTATTTCAGTACAAACAGTTGGTAATCTTCTCAAAGTGCTAGTCAGTATATGCTGCATTTGTGGTGTGCTGCTGAATAGGTTTTTGGGTCTGTATATGACAAGGTACTGGCTGGTACTGGGTTGGAGAAAGGGTTGCTGTATATTTTCAGGTAAAGATTCTGTGCCTTAGAAAATCTGCAGTGAGATTAGGGCCTGCTAATAGAAATTTATGTAATTAAATTTTTAATGTAAAAATCTGTGTTTTCTATTTTCCTTCTGTCTTGGACTAGCTTTACTTTGGCAGAACAGATTCTGTATGCATATGTGCTAATACGATGTTAATATTTTTTAACTGATTTTAGGAGATTTTTTTTAACCTCGATACATAGAAAAGTGTACTAATTTTTAGTGAATATATGAAGTTATTAACAAGTTGTGCAATTCTAGCCTTGGCTGTGTGATAATGCTTTCTCTGGATCCAAGTCTACCTGCGGACTCTGTAGCTGCTCCTTGCCAGTTTCACAGGCTGTGGGGCCAAATCTGTGATATATTCCACCCATTCCAAGCTGTTAGTCTGGAAACAATTTAAAAAGTGGTACTTGACACAGCTGAGGGTTCCCTGTGCCCACCTCTCCTAGCACAGACTGAGATACCAGTGTCCTAGCAAGGTCCAGGATGAGGGACACTGTCATGGCAAAGCTTATGGAGCTTATGGCTGCTCTCTGTAGGGTTTCTCAAAGTACTCCATCTGCATTTTTGATTCTTACAGTAGTTCTGTTTGCTAGTGAAGTGCTTCTTGAGGAGCATTACAGCTGAAGGTTAATGTCACCAGCTCTGGAAATAGGGTGCATTCCCATGACTGCTGTGACCAGGGAGGCTTTTGTCCCTGTATTTTTTGCTCTGTTGCTCCTTTTGATTTCAGACCATATGATATATGTAGTATCCAGTTGTCTTGAAGTTAACACCATCTGATACTCAATTTCCAAAGAGAAAACCAGCATGTCTAACCTGGGAGAAGAACAATTAATTGTATTATTAGCAGGTTGAGGGAATCTTCATTGTAAGCAGTGACCATGGCAGCTTCCCTGTTCAGGAGAAATGGAACAAACAACTGTTGGTCTTTTTCTGAAGTAAGGCATCTGAAACAAGGCTGTGAGAGCCTGTGAAGCTGAGTTATCTGAGTAAACTGATTCTGTAGCTGGAAGATTTTTGGTAGAGAGGCTTTCATGCATCATCTTCAGGAAAAGATGATGAGAGAAGTGGTACAGTGCTGCAGCTTCTGAAGCAACTCAAAAGACTTCAACAAACAGACTTAGGGGTTTTCGTCAGGGTTGGGCAGCTAATAATGAAAATTGGTCTATGCATCAGGATCTGTGAAACGTGAGAGAGCACCAACTAAACTTAAACTGACAGATGTTCAAAAAAATCTCTAACTGTAGAACAGTTTATCCTGGACTGTCTTTTGAGGGAAGACAGCGACACCCCTGAACACACACCCCTGCTGACCAATGGGGAATATTGCCTCTGAAAATTAGTCCTCTGTTAACTCATCATTCTGTTGTTTTTATGATGAATCAAATCTGATTACAATCATTATGTGTAATGGGAAAAAAAGCAGTAAGAAATGCATACAGGTTTGATTTGAGGAATTCCTGTTAAAAATTTGTCAAAATCAGAAAAACAGTGTCTGGAAGGCAATTACAATGAGCACGTTGTGTTGCTTCCAATGCTGGCACAATAGCAGCTGCAGTACTTGGCTTTCCGAGAAGGGCAGGGTGATCTGGAAAAGAAGAATTCGCATCAGTATAGAAGTACCACTGTTGAGGATAATGGCAGGCAGTGCTTCTTCCCAGAAGTGCTGACAGGGAGGTTGTGGTAAAGCATCCCTCTGTTACTGTGCTGTTCCTGTTCTTGATGCAGACTGCTGCTCTTGAAATGCTGATATGTTTACAAATAGTTTGTGATAACCTTAGTGCTGCCAATATGAAAGTAAATCCAGAGAAATGCGGTGTTCCATAAAGAGTAATTTACTGTGAACCTGGAACCATCACAGGAAGAGGTGTTTTTCATTGGAGAGAAAGAGAAGCTGTGCAGTGCTGGCCATTCCAGCCAGCTCCTTTGCCAGCTTGCTAATCTTAGAGAATCATGGCAGAATCAGGACAAAAAGATGCAATGCTTTCAGTCACCAGCATAATACTTCAGATTTTCTTTGCAGGCTTGAAAGGTTCTTGTTCCTGTTTATGTGTTAGCTTGCTGATTTTATCCAAGCCCCTTTGGTCACAGATGTATGTACTTCTGCTTTGGGTGTGGATTGGATGTGAGAACAGTGCAGGACTGTCTTAAAAGCATGGAAGATGATTACCGCTGAAGTGTGTGTTCTTGCAGGATAAATGGTTGTAATGGTTGAAAGGGACCCCTGGCAATGGCTACAGCTGTGCAGCATTTCCATTTTGAGAAATGTTGTTTAAGGACACCCACAATTCCTTGTTAGACTGGAAAAATCTGAAAGGTTGTTTTCTCAATAGATGGACAAATCCCAGGACCCCCAGTCGTGGGCACAAGCATGGTGGTACCAGTGCCCTACAGAGGTGAGCTTGCTGACAGGCCAGTTGCTCTTGCAGCAGCTGAGTGGGAATGGCTGTCCAGGCATGCTTGAGAGGAGATGCCAACTCCTCTGTAATTCACAGGAGGGCAGATGTTACAGAGGAAAAGAATTCTCAAAAACACTAGCATAAGATGTGATTAGAAAACCCTTGAGCAAATGGAGGCACCTTGCTAAGAAATCTGATTCCATTACTGCCAAAGGCATTTTCTGGCTGCACTGACTGAGGTAAAGTTTAATAAATGATGTAGCAGGAGGCAGTGATTAGCTGGGCAGGCTGTGTCTGTCTCAGAATGTCAAGACTGAAGCAAAAGCAGCATTTCTTTACAACAAAATGTTGGCAGAATACAGAAAACTGCTGGAAAGAAATACTGTGTTTTCATTGCACAGGAGGCTTCCTGTGAGACACGGGAATCTCAGGGAATAGCTCTGTTCTGAGACAAACATGTTGGTAGCAGTGGACTGCTTTCTAAAAGTTTGGAAGTCATATAATTAGGAGCCAAGAAATAGCAGGAGTAATGCAGGGACAGAGATTGCAGTGAGCTAGTTCTTTATGCTGAGAGTATCACAGACCAAAAGGAACATCATCATCTTCAGAGGAGTCCACAGAATTTGTGTCACTGTTAGAAATATGCAAAGATTGATTGGGGCTGGAAGGCAGAGTCATACCAGAGATTGGAATGGGTTTGTGCTGCTGGTTCCTTTGAACTGTTTTCTTCAGGGCACTTCTGAAAAAAGCAGGAATTTTCAGGGAAGCCAGTGCTTGTGGAACTGGATTGACAGAAGAATGCAATGAATTCAATGAATGGAGATAAGCATTTTTAGTCCTTATCAAATAACTTTATCAGGGCTCTTCATTTAGAAGATGAAGTGGTCTTCATCTTTAGAATGCTTTGGTAGCTTCAGAAGACAAAGACATTTGCTTTGCTGTAGCTGTGAGCAGCAGCACAAGAACCTGTATTTCCTTGTCTTCTAACAAAGTAAACTTGTTCTTTGGAGCAAACCCTGATTTCCCATCCCTTCCTGTAACTTCTACCACCGTATGTTTCTTGCTGCAGATGGACTGATACAGAAACAAATACAGGATTAATACAGGGTAACCCCAGGAAAGTGTAACAGGGAGTTAAACCTGAACCACAGAACTTCTCAGGGGAGGATTAACACACTCTCCTCAAACCAACCCACCAAACAACAACCCTGCCGGCAGCAGGCTCACAGCAAAAGTCATTGTGGGGCTCTTTCTGTTGGAAGCAGAACATGGTCCAGTTTTGTTAAAAAAGTAACCTCTCTGACACAGACTGCTAAGAGATGTTTTGAGGAACCAGGCAAGGGAATGTGAGAGACTAATTTCATTTCCCTTGCAGAAAGGATCACTATACTACTTAATGAAGACTTAAAGAAGGGGTTTTAGGGAAAAAAAAAAAAGAAGAAGAAAAAATGTCTCTGTTAGGCTTCTGGTCTAGAAATGTGTCACCTTCCATTGTAATCCATTCCTTAGGACTGATAAAATTGTATTTTTTGAGACTAAGATCTTATACGTTGTCTGAAATGTTTCAGTGAGTTGTATTATTTGATGTAGTTACAAGGTTGGCAGTGGCAAGGACTAGTTTAAAACATACTGTTTTAATAGTTAGGAATACTGGGGTTTGTGCAAGATCTAAGGTTTGCTTACCATTAGTGACTTGTTCTCGCAGGAACCTTTGTGCATGGCAGTAGGATCCTTGTAAAGAAGCTGTATCTCTGACAGCTGTGTCACCATCATCTTTGACAATAGTAATGAAATACTGCCTCCACCTTGAAAACTTACTCTTTTTTAAGTATCTATATAAAGCCCATTCGCAGGTTTTCCAGCTGTTCTGCTCCAGCAGAGAGCGCTTTTGTTACTCATCTGCAGCTCAGCTCTACACTACAGAACACAATTCCCTTCTAATTTTCTTTCTAATGCTTGATTAAGTGTCTCTTGAAACAGTACACATCTGTTTTGTTTACTTTCTTGATATCTTGCTCTAGACGAAGGTATTTTAAACAGCTTTTGCACTGTAAATTTCACATGATTTTTGAATGCTGTGTGGGGAGAGTTACCATAATCCTTTCTCTTTAAAAAAATAATTCTTACATTGATGGATAATGATGAAAAAAATTATTTGGTGCACAGTTTTAGTCAAATGTGTTTGTCTTCAACAAAGGAGTGAAAATCAATATGGAAATAATGAATGGTTAAATGTCATGCTAAATGTCTATTTCAGACAAACTAATTACTGAGTTGCAAAGTTTCTAACTTAGAAGAGAAAAGCCCAAAAAGGGGGTTATGATCTTGTGCTTGAAAAAGGTATAGTTGGTTTAAATTTAAGAATATTCAAGCAAAACTCTTATTTCTGTAAAATAAGAAAATGAGGAAGAATTGGCTTTGAAAAGTTGCATTTTTCTTATTATACCGTGGACTTCTAACCTTCTTTCATAGAAGGTTACAAAAATAAGGCTGGAATGTGCCTTCCCAAGGTGACCCAGCCCGTTGGCTGCCCCAGGCCAGCCAGGCCCACACCATTCCTGTCAGACCTCTTGGCTTTAAAACTGTGCTGGAAGGGGAGACAGTGATGCAACCTGCCCCACCAGCCCTTCTGCCTGTGCTGGCAGCTTGGTGCTTTAGTGAATCAGTAGAAATCAGCAAAAACATGCAGTTAAACAAGAGAGTTTAACTTTCTTCTTTTTGGGGAAGCATATAACCCTCTCTAGCAGCTCCATGGTTCGTGGTTTTGTGTTCACACAGAGCAAGGACTCCCGTGTAAGCACAGGTGTACATGGCTCAGGATGGCATATTCAGGGTTATAAAATGTGATTTGCCTCAGGATTTGCCTTGTTTCTTTGGTTGTGGCATAGCCAAGGGGAAAAAAAAAACCAATGCAATTTTAAAAAAATTAACTACTTCTAGAGTAAATGACAGAATTACAGCAAATGGCATAATTTCTGAGGCCAGTTTGTCTGGTCACAGAACCTGCTAGCGTGCACTGCATCCAAGTTTCCTTGGAACAGACTTATGCTGAAGATTGTGTTGCTGCTGTACTGGGTTAACTCTGGACAGCATTTAACAGTCTGGCCCTGCAGTTCACGCAGAAGTTAAATTAGCCCTTAAAACCAACTTTTTTCTCAAGGCTATTCAAAAGGAATGAAAAGAAACTACCATTATAGTCAAGAGAAGCAATGGGGGTCCTAGAGATGGAATCAACCCACTGTATGTGTTTAGGCTTTTAATTAAAAGACCTCATTTAATTTTTCACAGGATTTTGGCAACATACGAAGCTGGAAGATAATGGTCTTATTCACTGTGAAAATACCTAATGTGATTTGCTTATAGGGCAAATATTTCCAGGGCTGGATATGCCCCATGGTAGGTGGAAACTTCACTTAATGCCTGCTTTGGCTGCAGCAGGACAGTAATGCTGGGGGTGACACAGCTGTCTTCATGGATTGCTCTGAAATTCAGAGTTTAGTAAATAATGTGAAGGGGCTGAAATTAATCAGTCGGTTTATATTGGGAATATTTTGTAGACCCTGATTTTTGCCTTTCCTTCTCATGATGCAAAAATCCCTTAGATTTTAGCAGCATTCTGCTGAAGTTAACCTGAAAAACTATCGCATTTAATTCCTATGAAACTCTCCCAGATTCTCCATCAGAACTGTGTTTATATCCCAGATTGTGCATACACACTTGAGCATAAAGAACCAGAAATACTAGCAGCTGGGAAATTTACTTCCCTGGCACTTGGGAAATAATCAGTTTCAGAGGATCAGTTCCATCTTGAACATTTGTTTGTTTTTCTCAATTATATTGCATATGGCTTTTGTTTGCTAAATTATTAGCTCTTCTGTTTTTATAAGAATGGGGTTTACTGGCTCTCCTGATTAATGCTGTAGGGTTTTTGGGAAGCTCTATACGACCAGTTCTATTTCTGATATCATGCTATAGGATGCTCTCTAATCTGTGGCTACATTTGTATTAGTAAGTCCTCTGGCACAACAGGAGAGTGCCTGTAATGTGAACTAGTCCATGCTGTGGGCTAGCTCAGCTTTGCTCCCACAGGAGCAACGCCCAGCAGCAGGCCAAATGCATTCAGTGCACTCCTAGAGTGCATCCTCTGATTTGAGTTTAATCTCAAAGGAATCCAGCTGGTGCACTCTGGAAACCAAAGTGGAGTCTGCCAGGCTGATAGGGAGAGTCACTTCAAAAGCCGCCTCCTGCTCCAAACCGAAATACTTGGGCAGGCACACCCTGCCCGTGCGAGGGCCCTGCTCGCTCTGCACCCCAGCCCCTCCAGCACACGCCTTCGCCCCCAAAATACACCCTGCTGGGGAAAACACAGCTCTCTTCAATGTTTCTGCTCTTGATGGCATGCCAATATCGCCTTCTAAAGTCAGCTTTTTCCACACCTTTGGTTGTGTTTTTCATATTAATTGATTCACTGGCTCTTATATTACAAAGGGTGGTGCAGAAGAGTAAATTGCAGCACTGGTCATTGCTTGTGGGTTCCCAGAATGGTAGCGTTTCTCCTTAGAGATGCTGCATTCATTCCTGCAAGAACCTACACATGTGGATGAAATTCAGCTCTGTATGAATCCCACCACAGGCAATGGAAAGTCTGCTGTATATGAGCGAATTGCACATTGAATTTACAGTGCCAGGACAATAGCACTGAGCCCCTGTTTCTTGATGGGAGCTGATGCCTTGTTGTACACCTTGCAGCAGAGTAAGGAGAAGGATTTGTGGTTTTTTTACTCCTAGAAAGATTGGATTCCTTTACCCTTCCATGCTTTCTTCTCAGGAAAACTTAACTGAATTTTGCAAGCTTACAAATGCATTTTTTCATTTTAATATAGATGTCTTAAAAGATTAATTTCTCCCTGAAGACATTTGGGCAAGGTGGAGAGAGAGATTGATCATTTCCAGATGTTCTTTGCTGACAGGCAAGAAAAATTCTGCTTCGGGTTAACACTTGTGAATGTATTTTAAAAATACACATTTTATATACAAAGCTGCCAGGGAGAGCAGAAGCCAGTGCAGCAGGGGCTGAGATGCACAGATTTGCAGTGTCATAGCTGCATTGATAAGGTAGGGCTGGCCCTGCTGACTGGGCTAAAAGCCTTGGGAGCTTCCCTCCCTGTATCTCCTATGGACAGGCAGGGGAGATGGATGTGCTTTTCAGACAGAAACACCACGTGCAGTGTGCTTTGAGGCAGACACTTGGCTCCACAGTGTTTGCTGAGTCAGACATATTAAAATAGGTAATTAGCCGTTTCTTTGATGTTTTGGGAACATTTCATACTGGGATTCCCAAACATTGCACACTAAATTCTGGCAAGACTTGGCACAGTGAATGACAAGTAGTTTGACTTCGGGCTTCTGGGAAGTACCCCAAATTAGTGAAGGAGGGGGTGCTGGTGTCCTACATGTTACCTGGGAAGACAGCCAGGCCGCTGGAGCAGCTGGGCACTGCTGTCCTGCTCCCTGTGTGTCCGTCTCGCTTCCCACAGTGCACAAGCAGCACTCCAGCATCACACCTGCAGTTCCTGCCCCTCCACCTCTGCGCAAGCAATGGATGCTCACTCTGATACTGGCTCTCTTGCCTGGCAGTAGTCTCTAATGGCTACAAGGTGAGGACTTCTTAGTGGTGAAAGATGAGCACCAATCAGTTCTGTCAGAAACCCTGGTGCCTGGAAGAGCAGATTCTTCTTCAGTTGTTCTGGTCTCTAAGGCAACAGCAGCCTGAGCATGGGAAGTAACAGAGCTTATGCCCGTCAGCAGCAAAGGAAATGCCTCTTTGGGAAGCAGTGCTTCATAACAACTGTTGTCCTTCTCAAATGGTGTGTGGAACCAGAAACGCCACTGGAGACCAGGATGCCTTTATGAGTCACAAGCTGTTTTTCACTGGGTGGGCAGAGGAGGTGGGGCAGTGAGCGGAACCAGCCCCGTGTGTTGCCTCCTTGTGCATGTTGAATCTTGGAGGAATAGGTTTCCATTGGAATGATCAGTAAACCTGTCTACATTCAGAGGTTGCTGACTGCTAAGACTGTTTTAAGTAACTGACAGACAAAAGACCGATAAACCCATTTTCCCATCTGGAGAGAGGCTCTGCCCCTGTGAGTGGCAAAGCTCAGGGCCCTGGGAGCGTTATGGGCAAAGCCCTCCCAACACCCAAGGAAGAGGTGTGTGAGGGTTGCAGTGGATGCGAGGTCTAGAGATGGTGAAGGTCTGCTTCAGGAAATGAATCTTCTATGGAGCTGTGTCATGGCACTTGTCCCAGTGTCCCAAACCCCTGCAGTAAGCTCAGCTGTGACAGAGTAAGAGAAGGGAAGGAAGGGATAAGGGGAAGGAAGTGATAAGGGGAAGACAGGAGGTAAAACGAGGGGGGCATAGTTCTCTGTGGTTCTTCAGGCAAAGCAGGTAAATACCTAAAGGTCTTCACTGAGCCCATATGTTCTTTAGAAAGGAAAAACATGCTAGCTTAGAGCATTAATTGATTTCCTGTGTTTCAGAAGCAGGCAAAGTGGAGGGGGAAGATGACTCTGAAGTCAAATTTTGGAGTGTTTTCTATGAGAGCAAGATGTTGATAGGAGGAAGAGGCAGGACTGGGGAAGAAAAAGGAGCATTCCAGGTTTTGTCCATAAAGAAGGACAACATGCTGTGCAAAAGAGGGCTTTGAATCCTGAGGTGAGGTGTTGATATTTAGGTGTTAAAGCTCTGAGACTTGATACTGTAGTTAACAAAACATCCACTTTACTGCCTCAGTAGCGTTGCTGAACTGATCTGTCCATTTTGGGATTGTTCACAGAGCTGTGCAGTCTTTGGTGTTTGCTTAACGTTCTTTTTTTTCCTGAAATACATGTATGAAGATCTGAAGAAGCACATTCAGGGTATGTTTCCCCAGGGTTTTCCTTTCTCAGCCTGCTTTGCCCCACCAATAGCTGCCCAGGTGGGGTCCTGTCTGTCACACATGTGCAAGGTGCCAGCTCAGAAAGGCTGCAAACTGGTGATGGGGTTTCAGTGCATAACTTAGCCTGTGACATCTGATGAACTGCATGCTTGATTAGCATGTGCTATTTGGGGATACACCTTCCAAAGGGATGCTAAAATTGGCAGCTTTACAATTTGACCTGATTTTCTTTTGTTGCTGGTTGTGAAGACAGAAGCCACTACAGTTAAAATCTGTTTTGTTTTGTTTGGTTGGGTTTTATTTTAGGAAGAAGTGGGATAATTTTAGTTCTTCAGTACTAAAAATTAGATCAAAATCCTGGCAACTGTACAACATAAATGAGCAACCTTGCAATAAAGGGTTTTCTGTCACCTTGGAAACACAGTTTGAATAAGCTACTTGGAGTAATTTTAGTTTCAGACTTCCCTCTGCCCTTGTCCCTCCCATGCAAATTCTGTTTTTACACTCAGTATATGTGGTTTAAATGTGTTTCTTTCATATATAGACAACAGGGGAATTTGCCAGACAAAAGTGGAAGAACACTGAAAATGACCTTGCACATGATGTTTCAGAGCAGAAACTGGTGTTTGGAAATACTAAGTTAAACCCATCCAAAAATAGATTTTTAAATTTGTCATTTTCGATCTCACAGCTCAATGTAAGAAACCCAGAAGCTTAACTTCAAATAATAGCATTTTACATATCAGTGAGTCTTGTTATTCTGGAAAAGAATATGGCATTTAGGAAACAAATTTTAGCACTTAGAAGGAAAGTTGAGGGGTTAAATAAGGAGAAATATACATTGAAAATTTGATGTAATCTATTAGATACACATGGTCTTTCAGAATCCCCAGTATTTTGATATCCATGTGAAATTTGTTGTATTAAAATGCTGTGGGTCTTTGTTGTGAACATTACACAGATTATGCTGTGGCATAGCTGGAAACTCAAGTAATTAGAGAAGGGATTAAGATAAAGTAGTGCTTCTGTCCACTAAAGAATGTAAATATTTTGAATATTTTCAATAGCTTACACTTCTCTAACAGATCTCACCTGAAGAGTGCCCTTACTGTGAGTGCCCACTAGAGAAAGCAGAAAAGTCTTTGTAGCCTTTCCCAAATACTTGAAATCAGCTGAGACACACTGACTTTCCACTCCCATGGAGACAATATTTCAAAGTGAAAAGTAAATTGATTTTCAGTTATTTGAAAGAGTAAATTGCATTGGAATATATATTTTATTGTCCAGGTAATATTCCTGGAAGCTCAGAGGAACCCTTGCAGGATGGGCTGGTGGTCACTGTGCCAGTGCCTGGTGTCACCTCTGCCTCCAGCAGTGTGGTCTGCGAGGCTGGGCAGGGAAAGGTGCCACCCAGGACCATGTGCCATGGTCTAAGCAGCCACAAAAGACCAGCAGGACATTACACCAATACATCACATGAGACATGACGAGATAGAGCAGCTGACTAACATTTGAGTTAAATATTTGGAAATGCTTCCTAACCACATGACCAGTGAGGTCGTTGGGATAGTAACAGGACCATACCACTCGAGATATTTAAACACAGATGGATTTGAAGATGAGCAAATGGGGGATGAGTGATTAAGGCAGCACAAATGAGATTCTAAATCTATTTTTCACTTCTATTTTCTTGCATTCTGTTTTGTCTCCCAGGAGTGACTGAATGTTATGATGGACATTAATAATTAAAAGAAGCTTGACCATAGCACCTTCCCATGAGCTGCTGTGCTTTTGCCATTCCTTGTTATCACAGCAGTGAGTGAGTGCTGGGAGCAAGCTGTCAGCAGATGGTCGGCAGCAACTCTGGCAAGTTTGCAAATAAGGGACTTTCCCCACTGCAGCCAGCTGGCTCAAGTATTAATCTCCTTGCTGCACTGCTCTTTACAAGTCAAGAAAGCTCATCAGGTCAAAACATGTATTCCACACTGGCTGTCCAAAGCAGGAAAACCTTTTTCTTTTACTTGATAGGTGCACTCCAGGACATGCAAAAAACCCTCCATGATTCCTTACCATTAATTTCTCTGATTGCTCCATCTGATGCACACACAATGGCGAGAAAAAAGAGAATATTTCACATATGAAATTCCACAGATCTCTCAACAGCCTGAAGTGATATGCTGTGTTTCTCTGGCTTCCCCCCCTCCCCCCATTTATTTTGGCTTTGTAACATACAGGATAACTATAATGAAATTACTTATATGCACACATGTAAAGTTTTTTGAGTAATAAAATTATTTCACTTACATAAAAGAGAAGAATAGACTAGATCCTTTCAACTTGTGAAAGTCATTGCCAGATTTTGCCAACAGAAACTTAAAATTTAAGATTATGAAAACACATCTTTAAGGCATCCTTGTGATTATCTTAAGTCAAGTACTTTGAGCCAGCACACTATATACAATTCTTAAAAAGGATCAGTCTTTCAATTTAAGGATTTTTCCACTTCTCTTTCTATATATTGCTTTTTCTGATACCACATTTAGAAGTCCTCTATACTTTGCTCTCATGTGAAACTCAGAGTTTGGAAGCTGATTATTTGAAAAATCACTATTTCTAATGCTAGAAGTGGAAGAAAGGGGAATCTACTTTCTCAAAGTTGCTAAGAAGATGCTCATTAACTGTGTTCCTGCAGTCTGGCATTTTCTTGGCTGATAGTAGGTAATTGGAAATCATTCAAGATATTCTTAGAGTGTTGTAAGTTTTGAAGGATTTTTAATAAATAAACTTTGCATATGCAGCAGGTTTTAAGGCTCTGTGCATAATGTGATTTATGACAGATGTACCTTGCAACATCCCCTGGACTGTGTTGGGTGCCCTGGCAGAGCCAGCTGTGCTAAGGGTCTGCAGGTATTACAAGCTCCTGTTCAATATTAACAGGGGCTGCTAAAGGATACATCTCAAAAACATTGTAGCTCCAGCTAGGTGGGGGATGAGATTCACAAATGTTACATGTAATCTAAATTTGGATTAACAGCCAAATTCCATGAGAGCCTGAATGGTGGTGGAGACTTTGTGAAGGCACAAGGCCAAGGAGAAAGATGGACCACAGGTGGACATGGATGAGAGCTCTGCTTCTTCTCTGTCCTCCCAGGGCAGAAATGGCCGGACCACAAATACGGTCCTGGCCTAAAGACATAGGACAAAATAGACAGAGAAAGGCTTATTTAGTGATTTCATTTCCTTTACAGAGAATCTCCTGATGTTTTGAGCGAAAGTTTGAAGCTGTTTTTCTTTTGACCAAATATATTACACTATTTGCCGGTGTTTACTTTTACTTCAAGCAAGGTTGAGTGCCACCAGTCTGCTGGTTTTGTCTCCATGTTAGGAGAAGGTAATTGTGGTCATGGTCATGATACCGACTATTTTTACTGTATGGGTAATGCTTTGGCTTCTTTATATCCAAAACACTTTGGTATTTTTAGCATATCTTCAGTGAGACTGACATCCTACCATAGCACTGGCATGTTGTAAGATTGCAGGCAGAGGTGGTAATGACAGCCCTGAAGTTCAGTGACATGTTTTGAAAAACTCATAGAGATGTTAACTTGCATTCTCTAAAAAGTCAAATACTTACTTAAAAGAATACATGTAAGATGCTAAAAAGAGCATGAATTACTGTCTTATTTCTGCTTAAACAAAACACAGAAGGCAGAGCTGTGAACATTCCTGCTGCTTACGTTAGCTGGTAACTACGAACAGAAGAATTTCCATCACATTGCTCATTTGAATCTAGGTTTACCTTATGTGGCTTTTAAAATCCTTTTCTGTTTAATTTTAATTACAGTTTAACAGGACAGGTAGACCATGCCCCTGGAAGCAATGGGCTCAGTACTTCATACAAAGGCAGGGTAACCATCCTGAATCTGTAGGTCACATTGCCGGAGCCCAGGTGGCCCATGCCACTGGAGTCAGAGAAGAACTGATGGTGGCAGTGGCTTCTCAGACGTGTGTTACCTCCTGGTGAGAAGGCACCCACGTTTTGTTGGACATGGCCAAAGCAACAGCAATGCAGGTGTAGTGCACCAGGTGTAAGATCCCGACAGCGGTGCCTCTTAAAGCAGTTTTGGTTGAAGAAGGTGTCTGGCAAGGGTGCTCTCTAGAAGGAGCCAGTGGGTTGAGCCAAACACTCCACTGCTTTTGGAGTGTCTAAAATCTGCTTTTAAAAAGGACAACTCCAACTGCAAATCTTTCCAGTGACCAGGGAGCAGATGGTGGACCCATTTTGGTAATGAACACCTTCAGCTTTGTCCAGCCTGTTGTCTATCAGACTCCTCAGGTTTAGAATATAAATGTTTTATCCTTGCATTGATTTGTCTTCTTAAGATAAGCAGCTGTATTCTGGGCCTCTGGGGTGCCTTGGCTGGCTGGTTCAAAATAGGGTGGGGGGGTAACAAAGGTATGGATGACTGCAGTGGTGTCTGCATCTGAGAGAAATCAGTCATTTGGCAGGCTGGAGATAAGACACACAGCTATTAGCTGCCTGATAGAGTTTCATGGGACTCTTATTTCAGTCCATTTTGATGTCAGGAAGGCAGACGCTTTCAATAAAAAGAGTGCTCATAGATTTTATTGGGGCATTCAAATGCTTCCAGTTCCCAGCTGTCATCAGCTCCACTTTAGTCATATAGTTGTCACTTTATCCGTCTGTCTGTGACAGGTCTTGAGAGAAGAAAGATACTGATTTGTTAAGCTTTCATGAAAAGGAGACTCATTCATGTTTCCAGACACTTTTAGTTTTACTCACACAAATGAATCCCACTGAAGGAAAATAAAGTACATCTTTCCACAGGTACTTCCTAAATTAATAAGAAACTATTATCTCAGATACATCTGAGGAGATCTTGTACGCTGTGAGAGATGGAATTTTCTGAAGTCAGACCTGAGCAGTTCAAAACCAGTCCCCAAGTGCGTACAGAAATGACAGCCTGCATGCTTAGGAAAGCACAACTTCTTCAACCTATCTGCTGAGGCAGAGCTTATCTCTGACGCTGTCAGCAAGGCTGGAAAGGTTATTTTTCAGTCTTTTATTAGGAAATATTTCGCTGCATAATTCCATTATTCATCTATATCAGTGCCCAAACATTGCTACCTATGCATCAGCATTTTCACCAGGGATATCCTTCTGATGAATGCCTTTTTTTTCCAACTGAAGTTGGACTTTTTGCCTGTTCAGTTATTTACAGTTCTCACATTATCAACTTGGCAAAAATTAAGTAATTGGCAAAATCTCAATCTATTAATGAAAAAAACTTTTAAAAACATTTCTCTTTGTACCATCAGAAGAATACTGTTTTCTCTTTGCTAAAAGTTACACTGTTTAACTGGTCCTAAATATCTGCCAGTCTCCTAACAAGAACCCTCTTCAACTCAATGCAAGCTCTAGTCCCATCCTCTTAAAGTAGCTTTTACTCTTTGTAGAAGGCTAAGTAAAAGGACTTACATTCAGCACTGTGTGCTTTGCAGCTCCTGAACAAAACAGGCTGTGCTGAAAGAAAAGCTCAGCTTTGACTCTTACTCCACTGGCTCATTAGTTCCAGCCAGAGCCTTAATGTTACTTTATCTGCAGGGGGGTTTTTTGTGTGATCAATGCCAACTCTGTTGGGCAAATACAGGATGCATAGGGATTTTAAAAAAATCCAGCTGCCAACAAGAAAAAGTGCTTTGTAACCACAGTCTGGAGTGGAAACAATTTTCTAAGATACAGATCAAACTGTGTTTATAGACTCAACTATTGGCAGCTTTTCACCAAGCTATTTCCTGTGTGCCTATTGCATAGAGGAATAATCTAAGTGCTTAAACTAACATTTAAAACCATACAGAACATGAAGGAAATACTGTGTGAAGCAGCATGGAAAACATAATGGTGTTGAATTTTCTTTTGTTTCCATAGCTAATACTCATGGGAGAAGGCAGTAAGTACTGCACACCAAATGCCAGTACTCCAGTTCTTTGCAGGATTTGGTCCTTACTCTAGCCAGGACTTACTTTCTACTAATACTGGTTTAATTGCTGAAATATCCAAGTAACAAACATTTTCAAAAATGCTTCCTAAATTAGAGTGACTTGCTAAAAGTTACATACAGTTACTCTAAGTGCAGCAAGTTAGTATTCCTTAGTAAAATAATTCAGACAATCAAAGGCACACATAAACAGAAGGAATCTGTTTTCCTATTAGAACAGGTGGAAAATGTGAAGGTCTGAAGATAAGAGTCGAGGTAGATGTAAACTGATTTGCTCAGTTTGAAATGGTTGCAACAAATGTTTCTTGCAGAAAAAGCCCAGAATTCAGCTGCTAGCTGTTTTGAATCTTTTTGGTGTTTTTCAGTGGGGCAGATTTCCTCTCCCAGACTTCAAATGCATGCCCTTTGCTTCAGGCATGCATGTGCTGGTGGCACAGCTCACCTCCTGATAGCATCAGTAAGGTCAGGGCAGTCAAGCTGTGGTGCCCGTGCAGAATTTTAACAGGGATTTTGTTGATGGTGTTCTGCTTGGCTGGACTTCATTCCTTCTGTCCAAGCCATGTCTCAGCTAGGGAGCATGGCAGCTCCAGTAGAAGAAAACTTTATGGTTAGGAGAACAATTTTGGTTGGATGGAACCTCTGGAGTTTGTCTGGTCCGCCCCAACAGAGAGCAGGAGCCACGCAGGTGACTTTGGCCAGGACTAGACAAGTTTCCAATGTCTCTAGGATAGAATTCCCACAGCTTTTCTGGGCAACCTGTTTTGGCATCTAATTATGACATGCACAACAACAAAAAACCCCATCAAATTTGTTTATACCTTTCTTCTTTGACTGTATCCTTACAGATCAGTTCTGGGAGGTATAGTAAAAGGTTTAGCTTTACATACTGATTCCAGCTGGAAATCAAACATTTTTGTTGGGAATGAAAACCACCTAAACAGGTGAGATCCATTCAGGTGAGGTGGCACTGGGCTTTTCCTTTACCTGGGCCCTTGGGTAATAAGGAAATGTAATTGTGAGTGAACTGGCTGGAGACAGATGCATTAACTGTACATAGCAAGCGTGCTGTCAGAAAAGCACTGATAGTTTTGAGTTTATGCATTTATTGCAAGCTAATTTGCCTGAGATGCAGTTCCAAACCCAGTCCATGGGTGCTGCAATGCAGCTGCCAGAGGGAGCAGGATCTGAGGCCGCAAGGACAGAGGCCAGCCAGATCCCTTGAGACTCACAGTTCCTCATCTGCACAGCAGAGAGTATTGGGACCGTCCAAACCACCACCATCTCTTCTGGGATTTTTCCCAACCAAAGGCATCCTGGAATGGTTTTACATCTTGCTCTGAAACCCGTACATAGATATTTCACAATATGTGTATTTAAAGGAATGCAAATGATTTCAAAAGGCAGGATGGCAAAATAGCATTTCAAGTTGTTGCATTCACACATATGATAACTATTGTAAGATTTATTTCAGGTTAAGAGAAATCACAGCTACTCTGTCGTGAGTCGTTTTTACATTGTAGAAATACAGGTGTTACTGGGTTACTACTGTTGGTGTCTCACATATAAAGATTCAAAATTTTAATCTAATTTTGTTCTTCAGGAAGATTTCGTTTCAGATGAGCAAATTGTTCGACGTTCCTCAAAATTTGGTAAGAGAGGAAATCTATGAACATGTGTGATGTTCATCTGTGGCATGCTGCTTTCTCTAGAACCAAACGAGCACTTCCTTTGGCCCAGGATTTGAGGCAGTGCTGGGCATGCAGAATGCATGGCACGTCTGGCTGCTTCTGGCTGCCTTCCACAGTGAGGTGACAGCCAACCTGCGGCCAACGGGTAGGAGATGGCAGGGGATCCTCTGCTCTCACCCACCACAAGACAGATGTACTGCAGATTGTTTGTAAGCTATGCCACATAAAAAGCTGCAAAATATAATCCTGAAGCTGTTTATAATGAAATTAAATGTAGGAGATGTAGATCCAGGTACAAGTTAACCAACAAAACTGTCTCAGTACTTTATCTTGGTAAAAAATGCCATACAATCTCCTAAGATCAGTTTTGAAGGGCTGTGCACTTGCTAATGGAACCAATGCAGGATGTAGCTGAGCAGCACATACACCAAAACTACATTTTTGCCCGCTTGAGCAGCCTCAGCACATTATTTGCCCTGTCCTAATGCTGTTTGTCTTCTACCAGCGTGGCATTTGGGCTGGGATAGTAACAGCTGCTAACAACGAGGCCAACTCCATCCCCGCATGCCAGGCCCGCAGAACCTGCGGAGAACCTGCCGGGAAGAGAGAACTGCCACATGCACGCCCTGAGCCCAGGGGGCAGAAATAAGTTTTCAGCCCACAGATTTGTTTCTTTGGGGGCGGGGGGAAGCAACATCAAGGAAAAAGAAGAATTTAAAATATGCTGCGACTCCTTTGGTCTTTGTCAAGAAACGCTATGCACAGGGCTGCGGAAGGAGATGATGACGGTGGGGGCCGCCGTGGGGAACAGGGTACCGATGGGGAGTCCGTGCCCGCGCAGCGCCCGGGGCCGGGGGTACAGCATTCCCGAGCTCCTCCGGAGGGCAGGGCAGGGCACGGCCGGGCCCCAGCGCGGCTCCGGGGGTACGGCATGTACGGGCCCGGCCGTGGCGCGGCTCCGGCGGCAGAGCACCCCCCGGCCCCTGCGGCGGGCACGGCCCGGCCGTGGCGAGGCTCCGGCAGCAGAGCACTCCCACCCCCTGCGGCGGGCACCGCCTGCCCCTCACGCAGCCGCGGCTCCCCCGGGGCGACCCCGCGCGCGGCGGGCGGGGCGGGGCGGTTGCGCAGGCGCAGCCCGGGCGCCCTCTCACCCCGCTCAGCTATGCCAAGTATGTGCG
>VXBT01013961.1:924213-1027195 GCA_013400235.1 Oriolus oriolus
CCCGCAGGGTAAGTGTGCGCCTGGCTCGGGCGCGAGGCTCCGACTGCCCGGCCCCGGCTGCGCGCCCGCGGCCGCTGCTCCACCTGCCGGGCAGCGCCGGGTGGGGGCTCCCGCGGCGCCGGGATGCTCCGTGCCCGCTGCCCGGAGCGCCGCGCCGGGGCCGGGCGTGAGCTCGGGTCTCGAATCAGTCCTCAGCGGCCGCAGCGTGCCGTCGGTACCTGCGCTTCTTCTGGGAGCGGGAATTCCTCGTGAAAGCGAGAGCTGCTGGGGCTTAGACCAGCGCCGTGTGCGCGTCCCTGCTCGTTCTCTTGTCCCACATCTGCTTGTCACTCCTCGGCTGCTGCTTGCCCGCTGGTTTGTTCGCTTTTTAAAGATGCACTCGAAATCTTACAGATCAATTTTCAGTTTTGCCGTTGTTCTATTTGAACGTATAGTAGTTGTATTTTATACTTTTGTTAGGAAACTTAGTGAAAGACAACGTGTTCAAATATCAGCCAGAAGAACTGAGAATTGTTTGATCCATATATGGACAGTCTGGATAAAGCTGTTCCCTGCTTCCATGCTATCTGCGAAGCAAGGCATGGTATCGTGGTGAAGTATTTTCTGTGCCCACGGAGTTGGCAGAATGTCAGTTTTGATCTCAGTTGAGTTGAAACATTGAAGCTTTGATTTCTGAGCATACACGTGGTGTTACTATCATGGCTTAACTTGAAATACAGATTTATTTAATTTTCTGTCAATAGAGTGAAAGGGGAAGGGAATACCTGACTTTTTTTTTCCTTCTTGCACACCATATTGAAGCCTTTTGAGAAGAAACTGTTGTCGTGTTTGATATTTGTGTGGAGACATGGTCTTAACTATATTAAATCTAATATTAAATATATGTGTGAAAATGTTGATAGTAGGCAGCATTCTTCTGAATGAAACATTGCTCTAGAACAAAAGCTATGTTCCTGACCTGAATGTCTCTCAGAGCTTTGTATTTATTTAAAATCGACTCACTCCTGTAACAGCTAACAACACTGAAAACTTGCTCTGTGATATTGAACCACTGGTTGTGCAGATACTTACATGTGAAGCAGTTTGTTACTAAAATAAACACGGGCATAAGGGGCTTTCAGGATCAGGGCCAAGTTCGAATAAAGGGGAAGCAGTGCTCGCAAATACTGCTAGCAATTGCAGAAACTGCAGTTGGGAGATGTGTGTGGCAGTGTACCATTTGGATGAGTTTCAGTGAGCATTTCCAATTGATGACCTCTGGCAGCATGTTGGCTGATCAGAGATGGGGTCGTCCTGAGTCCTGTGGAAGGTGGCGTGTCCCTGCAAGCAGCCTCGGTGGAGGAGGCTGGAGGCTCGTGGTTATCAATGTTTCTGCACTGAGCTTTTGCAGATGACTCCTTATCGAGACACCCAGGTGGATGTTGAAAGCAAAGTTTTCTGCTGCTGGGACTGAAGGGCAACCTGAGGCTGACGCCAGATGTGTCACTGGGTGTGTGTTTAGGCTCTCTGTACTGCTGTTTTGGGAATTGTAGGCTGTCTTAACCAGTGCGGAAGGACCCATGTTTCTGCAGCAAGGCAGGAAGTAGCAGATATTTTTGTTTGTGGAAATACAGCTCTCGGATGCTCCATCTATTTATGTCACCGGAACAGGGACCATCCTTGGACTGAAGCAAGGGCTTTGGGATAGTTGTCACTGGCAGGAGGATGCCTACCCGAGAAGTCCCTGATCCAAATAGACTTCTTGGAAACTTAGGCATAGCCCTATGCCCATTGCAGATTAGTTTCCTATTCTTTTGGTTAGTTCTTACTTGAAATTGTAGTGTGACAGTGTGTAAGGAGGATCCGTTACAACGGCATGCTTGCATTTCCAGGCTGGGGGTGGGGAAGGAATATGATTGCTGCCAAATCACTGAAACTATGACAGAGATCTGCATTCACAATTTCCTCAGATTCTGTTACCTGAGCAACATAGGCCACAGTGTAGCAAAGCACTTCAGTGGAGGTTTGCAAAGGCTTCAAAAGGACCATGTTAATTTTGTTAATTCTTTGAAGCAAGTTAATTCTTCAAATCACAGTGATAATACTGCAGTTTAGCTGAACAAGCAAACTGTACTCTTTTGAAAAATCACCAAATGGTGAATCTTTCATCAAACAAAATGGTGGTGTTTCAGATCTTATCAAGGATTTCTTCTATCATTAAGGTACAAACCTAAAAAGAGGGTCAAAGGGAAGGTGTTCAAATTAGTCTTTTTCATGTCTCCCTTTCTACAGTGAACTTGGCTGGATTTACAGAGCTTCTCCTTGAGTCCTCCAGAGAGGTGTCCATATTTTAACATCCATTATTGGTGTGTAAATAATTCTTTGCTGAGAATAATGTTCAGGCAGTAACGAATAGCTGCTTCCATCTGGAATTTCCAGTTGCAGAGGGCTTCATGTGAAAATAGGTTGTCTGTTTTATGTGACCCCAGTTATCCCCATTCAGGCTTAATGGCTGAGCAAGCCCTGTTTGTGTTGTCCTCCTGTGCAGAGCAGCATGAGGCTTGTCTGACCTGCTCCCTATTTTTAATTTGGATGTATTTGCAGCTTTCCTTCCAGTCCTAGTGCAGTGGTTGCAGCTCCCTGGCCGGGATGTGCTGCAGCTGGGGAGGTTTGACACTGCTGCCGAGTGGGGCTTGGGTGTGCTCTGACAGGGGGCTCAAGTGTGAGCGGTGCTTTCCATGAACAATTAAATGTTTGTCTGTTGCTTCAACGAAACTGTGTCAAATTTTGGGAACAGTCAGTGGAATTTCTTTACTTGTTGCATGAAATTTTTGTTGTTTGAAAACTTTGCTACATTTCTTCTTTCTCCTTCCTTATTTTCATGATGATGTGTTTTGTTTTATTCCCCCCAAATCAGGGGATGCTTCTGTTTTAATTGTAGGATAAAGCTGGTTAGGACAGTCCTTTCTGGAGGTTTTTGTGCAAGACATACCCTCACCTTTATTTATATAGAAATCTAGAAATGAATATATGTGGGGGTTTTGTAGCCATTTAAGCAGTACATTACCTACCAAAAGTAGAGACTGTTTCTTCATTGGCATAACTAAACTGGAGAAGTACTGTGTAGTAAATTTTCAAACTGATTGCACCTGATCTTGGCAGCAAAGAGCAGCCATTTCTGTGTAAGTATGCATGACCTTTCAGCAGAGCTATCTCACTGCCATTTATCTAAATTACGTGGTGTTAAAAATATAGCCAAACAAACCCGACTCTTTATTAGTTATGTGCACATTCTGTTTTGACAGGCTGAAATCTAATTTTGTGATCGTATCAACTTATCTTTTGTCCTTTCGGATGAGGCCTGATGCAAGTGTTATACGACAGCAAATGTGTTCATCTGTCAAAAGCAAAACGATATTCTAAACATTTGTCTTTCCCTCTCTTTTTGCCTTCCTTTCTAGGAACAGATTTCATAGAAAATGTTTACATAGCTTCGAGAAGCAGGAAGGAGCCCAGGTGTGCCCAGGCCAGCGAGGTGCCTGAGCACAGGCCACAGGTGAACAGCATAACCGTTTCCAAGAAACGCAGCTGGCTGCAGCAGAGCACCCACCGACGGCCTCCTCCTCCTCTGGAAGAAGAAGATGCCTGTAAGGAAGTGCACGGGGCTGTTATCCCGGTACCCAAATCTCCCATCCCGCTGCCTGAGCCCGCAGTGCCGTGGGCTCCCTCCACGTCGGCAGCGGGGCGGGAGCGCCCGGCGCGGGGCTGTGCCGTGCCGAGCCCCGCCGTGAGGAGCACCGCCTTGGACTGCGGCGAGGATGGCGACGCCGACGATGAAGGAGAAATATGGTACAACCCCATCCCTGAAGATGATGAACCCGACTTGCCCGGGTTCCGCCCTTCTGCTGTGAATAGCCTTGTCGCTGTGGGCTCCCCATCAGTTCGGTACAAAGCCCACCCTGGGGGTGACTCTGGGATGGCCACGAGTCCCCACGAGAGTCCCACACGCTCCATGGAGAGCACGGGAAGCAGCTGGACGGCGCAGCCCGGTGAAGGGAGCCAGGCGGATGCCGCGCAGCCCGAGGAGCACGCGCAGCAGCACCGGCAGAAGTTTGCCTGCAAGGCTCCCGGTGTGCCGACAGCAGAGGACAATCCTGCCTTTAAGTGCCCTTCCACAGGTAAGAGTGTTCAGGAACATGAGTGTTTGGACCTCTGTTGTCTTTTAGAGGAATAATAAACCTTTGTTATGTCTCTCTTTTCTCTTTCTCCACCTCTTACGTAATCAAGCAAATTTTCAGTGGAAATGCATGTCAAGTGCATTGAAAATGACTCAGGTTGTGAGACTGATGCTTACTCGGTGCAGAGCTGCAGAGTTGTTTCTCAGTCAGTTTGTTCGTGGCACGTCCAGGTGTGGTTGGCCTCTGTTCTCTTTGGCCCCCACCTTGCTGAAGACAAAGGTTTTACAAAATGAGCTTTCTGGAGCTTGGTAATGTGAGGACACGCTGGGTTTCCTTTGTCAGCTGGTGTCTAGCCCTGGCCTTGGATTCCTGCCTCGAAGCTACTTAATGTCTATAGAAGTTTCTTTAACTTGCTGTCTGGGACTTTTTAATAAAGACTTTTTGGTAGCCCATATAAATACTATTCATCACATCGCTTTCTGTAATTACTGTCTTGTTGACTGTTTCAGGCTGATCTAATAGACTGGAGAAGAGTGGTTTTCACTTTCAGAAGCCATCCTCTTTGTTCCTTGTTATCTTTGGCTGAGTGTTTGATAGTCTCGTTTCCATAATTCCATTAGTGTATGAATTCAGCATCATATTAAGGATCTTTCCCAGTCTGTTAAAAAACCCCAAACAAATATAAAACCACACCAAACAAAAGTAAGTAGAAAACCCCTCCCAACCCTTTCCAAAAAGGTATTATTTTTAATTACTTACATGCCTTATATTATCTTGACCTTAACTCTAGTGTCCTGTTCAAAGTTAGAAACAGCGTTAAGTTCAGGAGACAGGGAATTCCAGGCTCCTTTCTTTGGAGGAAGGTTTCGCTTTCTTTACACTGACATTTAAGAGCCTGTGTTTCTGCCTGGCTCTTCAGAAAGGACAGGAGACATTGGTGTAAGAGCCCAGGTGTGCATTGCCTCCCAGAGGGGCTTCCTTTTGGGTTGTCCCCATCCAGCCTCACCATCCTGGCAGCCTCTGGCCCCATGTCCGTGTGTGCCGGGAGCTGCTGTGCCTGAATTCCTGGTGTGGAGATTACTTCTGGGAATAGGGTGTGTTTTCAAAGGCACCAGAGCAACTGCTGTAAACAGCAGAAGAAAAAACACTTGGTCTTCTGGGGGCTCACATTTTTTTCTTTTTGTGGAAATGCTGCAGATAGAAACATATTTGTAGCTGCAAAGTGTGTTAAAGTTCTTGGGCATTTATTACAAACAACTCACTTTATAGCTGCTTTAAATATGTAGACCAGTTTTATTTGCTTGCAGGACAGATGAGATAATATGTTCTTTGGTAGATTTTTGTCATTGTTGGGACTCTAGATGTTTTGTAGAGGTCAGTAAGTGTGGTTATTTAGGAAGGCCATATGTGTCCTGCAAACTGTTTGACCCCTGTTTAGTTGGTTAATCTCTCGATACAGGGGTGACTATTTTTTTTTTTAAAGAAATAAATCCTTTTCTGTAAGAAGAAAAATGTCAAACTTGTTTCATACTGAAGATGCATTTATTTCTGAAAGCAAAGTTGTCCATTTCAAGTGTCTCCTGAAACCGGGAGAGAAGTTACGAATTTCACCTGATCTGTTTGTTATGCATTGAGTTAATTAAGGTGCTTCAAATACAGCTCTCCTCCTACATGTGTTGGGTGGTGATCACATTGAATAGATTAATTGATGATGAAGTGGATCCCTGCTGCTTGGTAATTGGCTTTATTATGGAGAAGTGGCTTAGTTCTTCTTTTTAATCCAGTTAAAGTATCTGCAGTTATTTTCAGTCAAATTTAAAATGACAGCTCATCCATATAAAATTACTGCGTGAAGGGCAATATGGCCAATTTAACTTTATTTGTGTTAGGACCTTGTTTGAATTATACGACTGGTATGAAATGGATGTCTCTGTTCATAGAGAGCTGGGTACATTAAGCAGTGACTCCTGTCAAATAAGCAGTTACAGCTTTGGTGAAAAGTCTGCTTACCTTTCTTATTGATGTGACTTATATATGTCAATATTGGTGAGCATTAGAGCCTAAATGTTAGATTTTGGGAAGCACAGACAGAAAGAAGTGGGGCAGTGCAAAATCTAATAATATATATGTATATTTGCTCATTTTGTCATTTGCTGTTTTCTTCTTTGGACAATGGAAACAATTTTACCTTTAAAACTTTGAACGTTATTGCCTTTCTTGGATTTCCAACTTTGTAGAGAGAAAATAGTACTGGCTTTTTTTGTTGTTGTTGTTATTTTTTTGAGATTCTTTATTAGACAGAAGATTTTTTTAAGAAAAGAATGAATGATAGAATTCTGTTATTGTAAGTTTTTTCAAACAGAGCAGCAAATAGGTATTTCCTGTAACTGTTACCAGTACAATGGATCATAGTTGTAGAGGTGCTAGTTTGTCCCATAGTCTTAATTTACACTGCTAGCTGCTGGTATTAATCTGGTTACTTTCTACAGTAAATGCCATTTATGTTAATAAGATTTGTCAGGTAATTGCTTAGTGAATAATTCTAGCCTTGTTGGCTTTAAAAAAAAAACTGATTAGAAAGAAGGTGCTGTTACAGCAGAGCTTGGGTAAAGAATTAATGTATTTTATTTATAACACGTACCCAAAAGGTAAGAGTAAGAAGGTAACTTGGTTCCAAGTTAATAATGTAGAAGCAGCCCAGCTTGGGCTCTTAGGTCTGTGGGAGAAGAGTTTAAGTGGAAAGAACCCTGGAGGCTATTTTTAATTATTTGTCTCCTTGCACAGCCAAAATGGTTATGATTGAAAAATAGAATTTTTTTTTTATAAATGCAATATGAGATTTTTTTTTTTCACTGTAAAATGTTAAAATAATTTTTGTTTGTAACACTTTAGGGCTGAACTCTTAACTGGATGGATATTCTTATAGATGTGTGTATCACCTGCAAATCGTTGAAGAAAAGCACCCCTTTGTAATGTTGGCTCTTGAGGCAGATTTACATCATGGAGCTCTGAATAGTGCCTTCTGAAGAATTTGCAATATTTTTGCTTTTGGGGAGGATTAGTGTTGGGATTAATGTCTACCTAATGAGTGGAATCATCTCATGTATCTGTATCTAAGAGACATCCTGGTAGGACTTGTGCATTGGAGGTTGCCAGGATCTGGACTGTGCTTTTGCTACTAAAAATGTACTTGAGTTAGCTGTCTGGGTGGAAAATCCTGGTAAGAATCACTGTAAACAATTTCTTTCCAATGTTATGGCAAGTGAAGATTGATCCCATATTCCCACTTAACCCTGATAGGTGCCAACTGGAACTTGGCTTAATTCCTATTAAAACTACAGGGCTCTTTCTCCACTTAGACTGTGACCATTATCCTGGTTTCCAAATACATCTTTTGGGGCCAATGCAGGGAAATATTTTGCATGCTTACATGTTGCAGGCAAGCTTCCAGCAATATACATGGAGTATACTGGGCAGCAAGCGCTATCTACCCCTTTCCTTCCACATGTTGTCAGTATTGTTTTTGTAATTTAATGTTTTTTCCCAGATGGAAGATGCTTTGTGGTTTACCTGTTTTCCAAGTGCAAGGAGCTTTGGTTTCATGAGACAGAAGTGCATTGATGTGAAATATTTGCATGATGTTTGAGATCCCAGAATGGTTAGGGGTTTGTCGGAAAGGTCCCTCTGCTCCATCTTTCTCCTACAGCAGTGAAGCCAGTTTTTCGGTGGGTTTTTGGGGAGTTTGTGCACGTGCTTTTGAAGGTCAAGGGGTTATTCATGCATTTATCTTGGATTCATTGGGTGACAGTGCCAGAAAGACCTGCTGGTGAAAGAGACAACAGGATGCAGCAGCTGTGGAGTGGAAGCAGTTCGATCAAAATAGTTACTGCCTTTTTCAGTTTCTGATTTGTCTTGAGTAACTGTTTATATCCTCTGACGGGGAAAATAGGGGCAAAGCTGCTTTTCATGCCATGAAAGACACAGTGAGGAGAGGAAGTGTTCGTGAGAGCGGCCTGAACAGACAGTGCTTGGCATCGCCGCAGTGCTCCGCGAGCACTTTGGTGCGGCTCCAGCGTCTGAGCAGAGCCGGCTGTGGTTCATGAGCTTCACAGGGTCGTTAATGTTTAAAATATCTGCAACAAACTCATGCTCGTTTGGAGACACTGAACTCTTTAAGTCTGGTCAGACATCTAAAGTGCTGCTACACGTGCTTGCTCCTCTCTGCAATGAGATATGCTGTGGTGGATGCTCCCAGGATTACCACCAGGATGAGGAGCTGGCCCTGGTCACCCCCTTCACCTACCTGAGCCTTGCGGGGGTTATGCTGTAACCACCTCCCGTTTTAATTAATGCACTATTTAAGGCAATGTATTTTCCATCTTTTGCTCCTATAAAAGTGATCCCTGGGTTGATGGGTTCATCACAGTTTTATTAGTATCAGTGTGTATAGTAATCAAAGAAAACAAACTCTATTTACAAAATTCTGATTTTTTTTTTTTACCATTTTAATAATTTCTCCATTCCTTGACTCTGAAGCATTATGTGAGATAGAGACTGCATTGGTCAAAGTAGTAGTTTATATAGAGGTAAAAAAGACTTTTTTTACATGTTAAAAGCAGAGATTCTTCCATTTATTTAGATAAGTAATTAAGGTGTTACATAGAAATAGTTACTTTCTAACTCAGTTTTTGTAAGTGCTTTTTAGTTTTTTAATGTTCTTTTGCCCAGTTGCTGTTGTAGAGGTGATGCTTACTGTATGTCTTAATTGAAGTCGCTTGAATTTGATATAGCATAAGTTGTTCTCTCAATGCCATTTACAGTTCTGCTCTGAAGTTTTATATCAGAACAGGTCTAGAACTGTGCCTGCACCTGAGGAACTTAGCAGCCTTTGACATCAGTAGAGCTGATGTGAAGTTTGTGTCAGCTGAGGATCCAGATCAGTATCTCTTATAGAATCTACCACGGAAAAACAGCAGCCCTTTTTCACCCATTGTTTGCTACAAGAACAATTTTGAGATATTTGGGCTCTTCTGTTTTGATTTGCTGCTTTTTCACTTTTAGTACATTAACTCAGCATTTCCATTAGGTGTGAGAGTGGCTGTTTGATTCTTCAATAGCTTGGTATAATAAGCAACTGATAACTTTCTGACCTACTCATTCCCCTTGACTTGTTGTCCCAAAAATAAATTACAGGTTTTCTGAGGAACTTTAAAATAACTCAGAAATCCTATCTTGAGCAATGTATACATGTATAATAGGGTAGTCAAATGTGCCTGTAAAACAGCATGTGTTGCTGGCAGTGGGTGTGACAGTGATATATGTGCCCAAACACATATAAACAGCATTAAGCAGGGTCAGACAAGCATGTTTACTGTGCTGAATCACTGCTTAAGTCTGGCAGAGGCTGTATTGTAAGTGCTTAATACGGTCTGAGCCCTTTCTTCCCTCGGGGCAGTGTTGAGTAGGGGTAGGTTTGCTCGGCTGGGGGGACACTAGTGACTGCCCTGTGGACACCTGGATGGATGGGCTGGGAGAGGGGCCTGGTTTGTGAAGCACTGTGGGCTCTTTGTGTTTCTCTGGTCATGGAAAGGCTTTATGCTTTCACACAGCCACAGTGCTGGGCAAAGTAAAAGGTGGCTTTATACTCAAGCTGAACACACTGCTGATGTTACACACACTTACTTAGGATGTCAAGTCATTTTGACTTGGATTGTGTTGTCCTCCAAAAGCTTTTTTTTTTTCCTGTTACTCATACTGCTGAAGTGTCAGAAGGCATAAGGTATAAATGTATTAAAGACAGTATCTAATAGACCAGCCCAGGCTGGAGAGGACACCAGATGATCATCTGGCCCACCCTTCAGTGGGACGGGGAGCCTGAATGAGACTACCTAGCAGCCTGTGCAGTTGCAGCTTGGAAACCTGCAGTGGTGAGGACTCTACCACATCCATGGTTGTTCCAGGGATTGAGTGTTCCCACTGTAAAAGATAAATGTTATATACATACACACGTACAAATGGTCAGCTATGTATATAAAACTGACCATCCCCGTGCTGTCCTGGTGCAACAGGTGTTTCTCATGTTTTGTCTTCTCCTACCACTCTTCTGTAAGGATATTTTCAATGTCTAACTGCTGTTTGCAGCACAGTCTTGTAACTTGGTTGAGAAGAGATGCAACTCAATTTCGCTGTCACCCTTGTGAGAGAGCTGTGTCAGGTGGGTAGGCTGGGAAGTGAAGTGTTACTGGACTATGCTACAACTCCTCCTGCAGCTTGTTCAGAGTTGTCATGTACACTCTTTTAAAATTGCGTGCATACCTCAGCACATTGCTGGCTTTAGTGGAACAACATGTGGCTCAGTGCTGATGGGAATACCATCCTGCATAATACTCGACTGTTAAGTTTCTTCCAGCCACATATTTCACTTTAACTGTTTGGTGCTGAACGCAGCAGAAGTTGGACACATAAAAGTCATAGTGTTAGATTTACTCTTTGGTTTTAATGAGCTGGGGATGGGGAAGTTTAATTTGCTGGCCTGCTTTTCCAAGCCTGTGCCAGAGACTTGACAGAAAGGGAAGATTAATGTTAGAGGCTGCAGTGTGGCACTGATTGCTATAGAGCGCTCCACGCCAGCCCACCAGTGGGACTGTGCTGTGATTTGCAGTACAAGGGACGGCTTTGTCTGCCTTTATCAAACACCACATTTCTAGCTAGCTGCTTGCCAGAAAAGCACAGCAGGCGTGCTAGAAATAGCCTTCCCCTGCAAGGGAACTACTTCCATGAGATGCAGGATTAAATGAATTTTCCTCTGTTCCTCTGGAAAACAGATTCTATGCATTATTCTTCGTAACTGAAGCTTCCTTTTGTAAAGATACTCCTTTAAGCAGCTGTCTGCAAAAGTTACTTAATCCAAACTTCTATTGAGACTAGAACTAGCGTTTGTAGGGTTTTTCTTGAAAGGGGGCAGGGGGACCAAAACCACAGCAAATGACTTTGGTCAAAGACCAGATTGCCTGATTTAGCTGTTTAAGCTTGGTGAAGTATAAAAAGTAAGTTACAGTCCAATGGTGAAAATTAATTTGAATGCACAAAGCACTTGTAAGAATCACTTGCTGTGGACTTGAAGTGATGAGTTTAGAATTAAAGAAGTAATTCCTTGGCAAATCTGAAGAAGAAACCTCTATAATGTATGGTTTACTGAGTATCTTGTGAAAACAGCACTTCTTCCTTTTTTTTTATATGCTGTAAACAGTCTCTCTTTCCATGGCTAGCAAGGGGGAATGACGGATGGATAAAGATGTTTGGGTCTCTGAGCTGCCTGGGCTAATTGCATCACACAGAGTTGTGTGCTTAGGGGCTCTGTAGCACCCCAGCTTGCACAGGCAAGGTTACCCAGTCCTCTTGAGAGCTGCTAACATTTGAAAAATGATAAGTGATTGGGATGGCTGTTGCTAGCAAGAGGCACTCTTTGTTTCTCAAGGGGTGGAAAAATGACTCTTAAGTGGAAGTACGCATGTAGCTGTATTAATATCTATCATTCTGGCCTCAGTTTCCCTCTTGCATGGTTCCTTAACTCAAGTAAATTGATCGATTTTCTTACAGTCGTTACTGCGTCATGCTGGCAAAAGTGAGAATGTCTTGAGCAAGACTTGGTATTTGCATTTCCTTGAGTATTAGAGCATGAGGTGAACCACAGGTTCCTGTCTGTGTGCAGTATTGGCTTGTGTCTAATTGTGTTCCTTAATTAGCTCTACTGCTGAGTTGGGGGATTCTTGGGGTTTTTTTTCTTTTGCCCTTTTTAGCATCAGTGTTTGCTGTTACTATTTTTTTTGCTTTTTGGTACCTTGAAATGGGGGTGATTTCCTTTGAGGATGTCACTTGGGAGCTGTCTAACTTTAAACTCTCTTGTGGGATGGTGGTGCCAGGAAACATGGAAGGTTGCTGGCAGGCAGTGAAATGAGGGAGTGCAAGATGCAGCTTTTGGAAGGAATAAATCTTACATCCTGCTGCAGAAAGGAGAAGCTGAGAGAAATGAAAGAAAAGGTGTGAAACTGCCTGCATCTACACAGGATTTAGGGTTCTTTGAGGTAATAGAGGGACACAAAGAGCCATATTCTTTTACTAGAGACAAGTGTCTTTGCTCTAGACCTAAGAGGAGTGGCAGTGTTGATGTGTTGGCTGTGTAGCTAACTGCTCTGCAGACAAGGGTGCCTTTGCCATATTTCCAGGATATTTTCATTAAGTCTGCTTTCGTTGCACTTGTGCCCCAGGAATGCGGCTGTGTGTGCTTGTATGGGGGATGCAGCACAAATGGGCCGAGTTGAATGCAGCGGGTGTGATTCCTCATTTGTTTGTATGTAGTTTCTGGCCCTTTCATCTGCATAAAGCAGAACAAATCTGGCTTTTGACGATGAATTGCCAAATTTGGCTGAACGAGTCAGCAGAGCACAGCTTTCTGAACACTTGTGAACATCTGACTGAATGAGTGATGGTTGTCTGAATGAATTGTGCTTATCAAGTTATGACAAATCAACATGTTTTCCCCGAGTTCAAGATTTATTTTTTCATTGCCAAGAACTGCAGTTTGAAAATGATTATTCCTTCTCTTTTTTTCTAAAGGGTTTGGAGCTGCTGTTGCACACAAGCCTGATATACCCTCCACAGAGGTTTCTCCTCCAAGTCCCAGTCCTCTGAAAAAAAGTGGATCAATCAACTGGCCTTTCCCTGATAGAATTAAATCTCCCAGGACCGTGAGGAAGCTTTCCATGAAAATGAAAAAGCTGCCAGAGCTGAGCAGGAAGCTGAGTGTGAAGGGAACTTCAAGCCATAGTAGTTCAGATAATCCTCCTTCCCTGCTGAAAGGTAGCTGCCGGGATACAAGCCATACAGTGTCTCTGCCTTCTTCTGGAAACTCAACCACAGCTGCCAGCAGGAATGTGATAAGCCGTTACCATCTTGACAGCAGTGTGTCCTCACAACACACCTACAAAAAGAAGAGCTCAAGGAGCTCCAAATCCTTCAACAAAGGTGGTTACCTCAGTGATGGCGACTCTCCGGAACTTATAACGAAATCAGGTAAACACAGGCATGAAACCAAGTGTGGGAAGGGAAAGGAGAGCCTTCCAAGTAACAGTGGTAAACCTGAAATAGATATCGATGCCTTCAGACACTACAACTTTTCTGATCAACCCAAGTGCTCTCAGTACATCTCTGGACTCATGAGCATTCACTTTTATGGTGCTGAAGACTTAAAGCCACCACGAATAGACTCAAAAGATGTCTTTTGTGCAATACAGGTTGACTCAGTAAATAAAGCAAGGACTGCCCTGCTTACATGTAGGACAACATTTCTAGACATGGACCACACATTCAACATTGAAATTGAAAATGCTCAGCACTTAAAGCTGGTGGTGTTCAGCTGGGAGCCCACCCCACGGAAAAACCGAGTGTGTTGTCATGGAACTGTGGCTCTTCCCACCCTCTTTCGGGTCACCAAAACGCATCAGCTGGCTGTCAAACTGGAGCCCAGGGGGCTTATTTATGTCAAGCTGTCACTCATGGACCAGTGGGAGAACTCTCTCGATGGCCTTGACACAGACCGGGAGCCCGTGATGTTTGGGGTAGATGCTCGAAAAGTTGTAGAGAAGGAAAATGCAGGCTTGATGGTGCCACTTTTGCTGCAGAAATGCATTCTGGAGATTGAAAAGAGAGGCTGTCAGGTACTGTGCATATTTTAATCTCTTTTGTCAATATTTCTGTATTGAAATAGCTGTTGTGCAGCATGAGCAGTGAGTGGAAATGGGGGAAATTAAAAACATCTTTACAAGTCGTTTTTTTTTCCTTTGCTGCTTGTGTGGTGAACACTGGCCATTGTAATGTGGGAAGAATAACAGGGCTGTGTACAATCAGTGCTTCCAGCTTGGCCTTTTAGAGAAGTACGCTTGCTCGCAGGAGCTGCTTCCAGCAGAGTTTTAGGAGTGGGGATGGTGAAACAAAACCTGCAGCCCCCAGTGTGTAGTCACCCTGAGAAAGCAGAGATCAGTTGAGAACTTGAGAATGCTCTTGAGACATGGATCACTCTGTAGGGACACACATCTAAATGTAAAAATTATATGGTTCACTGTTCCCTCCACCCCAAACCTGAGACACTGTGTGCAGTGACACAGTGATGAGGAGCACATCTTTTGGTGCAGTCTGAAGCCAGTGTGCCTAAGACCCATCTCTGTCATCACTTCGTCCACAGCATTAGGATGAGGATGAGTCCCTGAGGGGGTGAATTTGTTGTCTCCCTACACCACTGCTCCCTGTCTTTCTTCAGGTTGTTCTCAAAACTGGGACTGCTGCAAAACAGAAGTGCCCAATGTCTTTTTTTTCATCCCAATATAGTTTTATTGGCTGATGTAATGAACAAAAATATGTATGAGAAATGAGGTATGGAAACAAATCACCAGTTATAGATGCTAGACAAGAGGTCTGTTAGGAAGGACCGTGCACAGTCCTAAGCTCAGATGTTCCGCTTGGCAATTAATTTGAAACTGGTGGGAGGACTCTTGTCTGCTGTTCCCCAGCATATGTGAGCCCTCGTTGTCTTTTGCACCTGTTCTCACTCAGGTGAAATTGAGAAGTAGTCACACCTACCACTGTTACTATTTTAAATTGCTGACAGGCTGGATATGCTTCCAGGTGTGATGAGATTAGCTCAGCTGTTTATAACCCAGGTCATGAACTGTAGAGGGAAATGGTTCTTCTATGTGGCTCTTTTGCTGAAAGTCACTGCTGATAATAACTGCGATTTTTCTTGTGAATGCTTCTCCTAACATCCAAATCACTGGAAAAGAGATGTTTTATTCTTTCCAGTGTATGTGTCCCATGGTTTCGGCATTTTATTATGGGCTTATTAGCACCTAGTCATGCAAATGATATTGGGTAATCAAAGCAACACTGGTAATGAAGCAATTGGGATGTGAGTTATCTGAATGTACCTGGTGCTTTTGAGCATGAAATCTATTTTTGTATTTGCACAAGGAGAACCAAAACTGCAAGATTTACTGTTAACTTTTTCTTTTAACCACGTGCTTGTCTGGTGTTTTTGACTTTCCTATAGACTGCAGACTCCTGTCATGGTGCATAATCTCCACCTGAATTTCAGATGTGGCATCAGGAAACTTTAAAAGTTTAAAAGAAATTTTCTTAGGCATATATTAGATTGTATTCAGTCTTGAGAAAGGGGGAGTGCAAATTCCATTGGGTAACTTTCCATTTATTTAACAGGAATTAATATATGACCAGAAAAATACTCTTGCTTGTAGACCTGTATTCTCATGGTCTTAAGGCAGTACAAGTGGGATTTTTTTGTTTGGTTTGGGGCATTTTTTTGTCTTGAGTCTGTGGTAGTTTTGAGTTAACCTTTTATTGCTCAGTACAGCTGCCTATAATGTTAATTAAAATAAAATGAATATTTTTAAGATTTAGTTTTCTAAGATCATAGGAGTGCTTTATATAAATGGTGTTGATGAAAATGAAAAATGATAAAATGGAAAATTTCAATACATGAAAGCACGTTATTTAACTGGTAATTCAATTCAAGAGTGGTGTGGGTTTCACTTCTATCACCTTAAGCATGTTAAATAACCCCTGTTTTGCAGAAAACTTCAAATATAATTTGAAACACGTGGAAGTCAGTATCTTGTCAACTTTAAAACCACATATTATAGGTGTTATAATGGAGTGTTCATAATTTTCTTGAAACTCTGGTTAAGGGTATAAAATTAAATTTTAATTTTTTTACTGTATAATGTAATACTGTAGGAAAATGGTTTTGCTTATTTTGGGTTTGTGTTAGTTTATTAATTGGTTTGTAACTTTTCTTATTTTTAGTATGGAGTCAGTTGTATGACTTTTTTTTCTGCTAATGGTGAATAACTGTATTTGTAATGTAATTGTCTATATAAAGCTCTAAACACTTCTCACTTCTTTCTGCTGAAGTTTGAATTCTATTTAGTATAATTAAACAATTATACCAGGAAAAATAATGATCTGAATTAGTAGGGCGAGAAGGAAATGTATGTTTGATCTGTATTTCTTTCCCGAGTTTGCATGAAAGCAAAACATGAAACAATTCCGATTTAAAACTTGTGTTACGTCAATAAAACACCGCTCAGCGCATTCACTGTTGTGAAAACAGAAGCGTCGTTCAGTCGCTGCGGAGCAGCGCGCACCGCGTGTCCCGTGCGGTGTCCGACGCTGTGTGTGCCGATGTGCTGCTGGGCTGTCCCGAGCTCGCGCTCCCGAGCAGCTCCTGCTGCTGCTGCTGTCTGGGTGACACCGCTCGCGATGTCAATTACTGGTCCCTCTGCAGGCTGGTGGCTGATGTGGGGCCGATGTTTGTGCTTGCAGGTGGTGGGTCTGTACCGGCTCTGTGGCTCGGCAGCGGTGAAGAAAGAGCTTCGAGAGGCGTTTGAGAGGGACAGCAAGGCTGTTACTCTCTGTGAAAGCCAGTACCCAGACATTAATGTCATAACAGGTAACGCATTTCCTTGCTTTTCTTCTAACAGACTTGTGCCGTGTTCCTTGTGTACCTTTTAAAGGGTGAAACTGTGCTTTGAACTGGTTATCTACTGTCTTTTTACCAAGCTTTAACTGCTGCTGAAAGCTGGCTGGGAATGAGCGCGGTTACTGTGGGGATGTGTAAGTGTGGACGAAGCAGCAGTGGTTTGTAGGGAGAGGAGGACATGGAAGGACCTACTTTCAGTAACTGCTCCACCAGGTACAGAGGGAAGCAGGAGTCTGAAAGGAGCTGGGGTCTTGGAGCTGGTTACACCTCTGCCTTTGGTTTCTCTTGGAGCAGATCTGGAAAAGCTTGGTGGCGATGAGGCACCTCCGCTGTGGTGGTGGCTCTGCACCATGTGACCCAGGGCTGTCTTGGATCAGCTGTTGTTCTCCCCTTTATGCTGGAGATTTCAGGAGTTACGGAAACAGATTTCCTGTTGTATTGTCCAGGCTAGTTAGAGCTGCAGGAAAGTGCCACTGCTTTTTAAAAAGCGTTACTAAGCTTTGTCCTGCTCCCTGGAATGAGACACCTTCACTTGGTGTCACACAGCAAGCTCCAGGCACAGGTGAGAAGGGAGGCCTGTCTGCATCACCTCCTTATCTGGGTCTCTTCACAGGAGTTGCGCTGCAGAACTGAAGTTAAGTTGCTGAGGTTTTTTTGGTTTGCTTAAAACTGGAGCAGTTTTATAACTATTGATACTTGTTATGTAAGCTAAAGTTGATCTAATTTCAGGCATCACTGAGTAAGCCAGTTGGTCTGAGAAATCAGTCAGAAACATTCACTGCCTCTATATCAAGGGATGGAAAATGTTGGGCTATAAATTTTCTGTGCCATGAACCTTCCTGTAATATCCAACATCCAGCTGTATGGGAGAGTTATACCCTGTTTGCTGGTTTATTTCATTTCAGTGTACTGGGGATTAATTTTATTCATTACATTTTATAATTATACAACATGTTATCAGAAGATACTACTCAGTGACATTTACTGAATTACATAAACCTCTTGGTTCAGAGTGTGCAGCCAGTCAGTTCGCCTTACTTGCCTTGGCTGATTTTGCTGTGGGGTTTGGTATGGTCTACAAGTACCAGCATTCTCAGCATCAGAAACTTGTATTTATAGAATCATAGAATTGTTTAGGTTGGAAAAACCTTCAAGATGATCAAGTCCAGCCATTAACCCACCAGTGTTTCACTCTGATGTTATACAGCTTGTATAAACAAGGTGTATGGTAAAGGTAAAAACTATAAATTATCTTTTAAACTGGGTCATTTTCTTCTCTTTACAAATAAATTAATGAGGAAAAATGGTGAGAACTTCTAAGATTAGATTGTTCCATGAAATTATCGAAGTCCTATTTTCTCAAATTTTTGTTGATCCGCTCGTAAGGTGGAGTAAAACCCCTCTGTTGCTTTTGCCAGCAGCAAAAGCTGTCTGATACTGGCTTGGAAGCAGACAAATGGCAAACTGCAATTTGGTTAATGTAAACTTTGGGGTACTGGAAAACTTTGTTGTTAGTCTTTTTTTATTTTAGGTACTAAAAATGGCGTTGCACTTCCATGCTACAAGTAATGATTAAAATAAAACAGTATTTGTAGAAATGGTTCAGGGATCTCATGGGGAGAGTGTGTAGGAATTTAATACTTAGCCATATACAAAAGAACCTGGAACATTTCCTAGGCATTTTGATTTTCCTGAATATAGTGTACACTCAGAACCAACCAGAACTGGCTGAAGCCAAAGTCTGACCTGCAGGAGAGCTCAGTGCTACTGCACAGCTCTGGAAGGGCAGCAACGTAGTCTGACTGATCTTTCCCTCATGAGTTTGTGCTGTGGTGTTCACGCTGAGAAACTGAAGTACACTTTTCCATATACATTGCTCCAAGCCTTGGTGGTGGTGAACTTTTGGTGACCATGCAAGTGTGGTTTGGTGGTGGTATGGTACTACTGGGGGATAATGTTTTGCATCCAGAGTTTGCATTGCAAGAGTGAAAAGACTACAGCTTTGTTTTCTGCCTTACAGCAAATCTGCTGGGTTCCTTTTGTATGCATTCTGTTGCAGGGGTTTACTTACATACTGCTTTCCTTACAAGGGAAAAATACATTAGAAAAGCAGATTTCTTTCCCTTTCTGGTAGCCCTGCAGCTGTGCTGTCCAAGTACCTGCACTGCCTGTGTCGGTGTTGTGCTGCCAGGACTGACTGCAGGGGCTCTGTGGGCTGGGGGAGCAGGGGGGAAGGGGTGTTGACACTCGTAGCTTCTGCTGACCAAAATGCAGTCACTAATTATTGGAAACTGCCTGGTGTGGATTGACGGGGGAACCTACAGTTTTTGTGGACAGCTGAGTTAGCCGCTGTGCTCAGTACTAGGAATAAAAGAGCCCACAAAGCTTACTGCATGTGCTTAGGGAGTTGGGTTGAGAGGGAATGTTTCCCCTGATTACTTATTGCTGAGGCTGCTGCACATGATTCATACTTCTATCAGCCAAAACATGTGTTCCACAGAATATGAATCCTCAGCATAAACCTTGGCTGATTCGAAGAGAAGTGCTGCCTTATGTCCTTTTAAAATTTGAGTAGCGCTCCTTTCCAAAAAGATTAATAATATTTTTTTTTGACAGCTCTCCAAAGACTAAAGGATGAACATTTAATGATTAAATCTTGACTGAGAAATGCTCTTGGGACTGGCACAGGCTTACATACAATGAAGTGGGCTCATGGATCCAACAGAGGCATGCAGGCAGTTCACAGAACTGACCTGTAGCTGTGTTGTTGCATCATGTCTGTTGGCATCCACATGAATTCATATCTCTGCATAAGGCTTGCAATACTCTTAACAGTTCAATGGGTCGGAAAAATTAGGAATTAATGAGGTGGATGGCAATTTCTGTTCTCTGTCTAAATTTGTTGTGTGTGGTTGTGTCAAGAGGAATGTGCTAGTGGGCTGGCAGCAGCGAGAAGTGTAGATTCATGGAAAAAAATAACAGAAGCCTCTTAGAGGGCTAATTTAGCTGAGTGAATAGCAAAAGGATTTAGAAAGGTCGAGGGGTGTTCATGGCTCCTAAACCATCCTGTTATCCAGGGCTGAACAGGAGAAAGTCCTTTGGCAGGTGGTAGTCCTATGATTAATTATTAATAGACTGTTGTGGGTGTTTCAACAGTATAAGCTAATTTGATTAGAACATACCATTTCCTACTGTAAGCTGATTTTGATTTCAGCCTCTGCCTCCAAAAAAAGCACAACTGAAACAAAGATCTTGATAGAAGTCAGCATCTCTTGCTAATGTTTTGCTTATAAAAAATGGAAAATATCCCAGATCATGTTGTACAGCACCAGCATCTGCCACATTTGTTTCATAACTATTTTAACCAGCTAATCCACATAGGAAACATGAGCCCCTAAATTCAGGGAAGAAAAAATACTTGGTGGGAAGGGAGGAATATGAGTAAGTTACTAAACAAAAACTAGCCACTTAAGTGGAGAAGTACCAAAAGTACTTATTCTTTTTAAAGCAAACAAAAAATCCCACCAAACCACCAGGGGAAATATTTTTTCAGGAAAAAATGGTTGTTTGCATATTTTGTTTTCCTGAGGGGATGTTCCTATTTTAAGCACAGAGGGAGCTGCTGGAGGCTGTGTGGTGTCTGCAGAGATGGTTTTGCCTGGCTGCCTCATGGCTGTGCTGCAGGGGGAGGTGATTTGGCAGCTCAGGATCTGGGCACTGCTGCTTCAGGTAGTGCTGCTCCTGCAACACGGCTTCAGTAGCTGTGCTGCTGCAAGTGCAGGATTCTTTGTAGATGAAAATGTTTATACAGGTAGAAGCCAACTCTTACTTGCGTTCTGCATGTGAAGGGCCAAATGTTAACTTCTGTTCCCTGTACTTTTTCAGAAATGACCTTCTAACAAAGCCCACCCTGTGCAGTTCATTTTACAGCTCCGTTACACAGACTTGAGTTAATGAAAACTGCTGCTTTGTTAAATAGCACAGTGTGATGGTAATTGCTGTGATGTGAGATTTTACAATGCTGTGAGGAGTGCCTGCTAAAAAATCTTCTGCCTTTCCAACTCTGCCTGTTTGGAGGACAGGCTGCTTTGTTAACTGCAGTACCTGCTTTTAAACAGTTTCTTTTAATCCATCATTTCTTCTTAACAAAGTATTTAAATGCAGTTTTGATCTAGTTAAAGTTAGTAGATATTTGTGGCACAGAATGCAATTTTTTAAGGAAAATAAAAGCTGCTGGGAAGCAGGCTTGTTTCCTTCAATTTTTGTGTTGGTCATATTGGATATTGCTCCTGGATAGCATCCCGCTATGTCCTTTCCAGAGGCTGCTGTTAGAAGCCTTAATATTTTGGGTTTTTTCTTTATTATTCTTGCAGTCACTGAAACCCCTCTCCAAATGAAGTATCAGCCAGGTTCCAAAGCCAGCTTACAAGAATGCGAACACTCAGTGCATTTGTGGAAAGAATAGGGGTTAATGAGGCGCTCGCCTGGTTGTTGCAACCCCTAGAAACAGCCTCTCCCCCAGCACATCCCCAGCTTTGGAAATGGTGCAGTGTTTCTCTGCACCAGGGAGGGCTGAGTGCCTGGGCATTTTGGGCAGTGTCTCCTGTGGGTGTGGATCACATCTGTCACAGCATGAGCGAGCGCTGTGCTGGAGCTGCTGGGTACCCAGGGGTGGCGGGGAGTTGGTGGCTCTCTCTCATGAGCACGTGTTTGGTTTGTGCTTGGCTGGGTGTGAAGGCACCGTGTGCTTCACTCTATGTGCCCCCAGTACTGGGATGTTTGCTCATAATTTTATAGCTGAAAATAAACAGAACAGAAAAATGAACTGATAGGCTTGTGTGAAAGAGGAGGGGTCATCAGGCTGGTCTTTGGTGTTTGTAAGAGCTCCGTTCCTTGGATGGGAGGTGGACTGTTCTGAGCCCTTTCCTTGCCTCTCATCCTGAACATGAGGGAAACTTGGAGAGATGATCACCTGGTGCCCAGTGTTCCCACTCCTGGACATGCAGGAGCCCCTGTGCCCCAGCTCCTCTTTGCTGTGCCCTTTTGGTGTTGTCCTCCCATCTCTTGCTCTTGAGTGCAAGCTTTGTCACTGACACAGAGGATTTTCTTAAAGAATGGGTGAAGTTGATGTGCCTTCATGCTCCTAAAAATCGCTGCAAGGTGGATCTGCAGCTTGTTAAAGGCAGCTGTTGTTGTGTCTCATTAGGTGTCCTAAAGGATTATCTGCGAGAGCTGCCCTCTCCCCTGATAACCAAGCAGCTCTATGAAGCAGTGTTGGATGCCATGGTGAAAAATCCCTTGAAAATGACAGCAAATGGTTGTGAGAATGACCCAAGTGACTCTGAGCACACTGCAGCCCTCCTGGATTGCCTGCCAGATGTTGAGAAGGTGAGTAGTGTTAGCACATTCAGGTAAATCTCAAGCTTCAGAAAATAAAGGAACATTTTCACACTGGATATAAAATGTCTCAGAACTGTTTATCGGATCAAGTGGTTCACTTGGATTTGTGATGCTCCACATGTTTGAAAATACTTCCGTGCTATAATGGAGTGTCTGCATTGCTGGATTTGCTCTAGTTTTCATTTTATATTGTTTCTTTAAACTGCTGTGATCACTACTTTTATATGATTAGATCAGTGAGTATTCCTGTGTTGTCCTGCTCCACTTCTGTGGAGCTTTCTGATCTGTGTGTCGTAATTACCTGGGCAAATCCTTTCTTCTTTCTTAAGTATGTGCAGTAAAGCCTTTGCTTCTCGTGCTGTGCAGTGTAAGAGAGCTGTGCACTCTTACTGCCAAAGTCACTTGTACAAGCCACAGTTAGCCCCTTCTGTGGGGAGAGAGTGGGTGAGAGGCCTGCATGGTACCTGGAAGTTACCTGAAAGCTTGTTCAGATACTGACATCATATCGAGGGTTTCTTTATTTTCTGTTGTAGCTCGATCATCTGAACTGCGGCTGCAGCCTCTCCTCCCTTCCTGATGTACCCTTTTTACTGTGAGAAAACTCATCTGTGTAAAACTGAGTTCAGATAAGAAACAAGCTGAGTTTTACCAGAAAGTCTGTCTTAATTGGTCTGCTGTGTCCTAGTCAAATACAACTTTTCTAATTCAGCACTTAGATGTTCTGTTGATGGGAGTTGGTAGTAAAACCAGAGCTATCAGCCTTGATCTCTTCCCTCTAGAGCAGTGACCAGCACCACAGTTGTCTAGTGTTTGGTTTCCTGAGCAGTATTTTGTTCCTTTAGGCTACCCTGAAGATGCTGTTGGATCACCTGAAGCTGGTGGCTTCTTACCACGAAGTAAACAAGATGACGTGCCAGAATTTAGCTGTGTGTTTTGGCCCTGTGTTACTGAGCCAGAGGCAGGAGACCACTAACCATAACAACAGAGTCTTCACAGACTCAGAAGAGCTTGCTAGTGCCCTGGACTTCAAAAAGCACATAGAGGTTCTTCACTATTTACTTCAGTTGTGGCCAGGTACTGTTTCATGAATCTGATCAAGCAAAAAAAGCCAAACCATTGCTGTATCTTTTTACTGTGTGACACAGTACATTAATTCATGGGATGACTGAGCAGCATCAGAATTCTTAAAATGTGAGGTACTGTGGCATCACCTATTAATCTAAAGAAATCATGACAGTTTTATAATATACTCTATTTGGTCACTTTGCTAAATGGGAAGTTTGTTGGTTTAATTGCTTTCTTTCCAGATGGCAGCGTTTGAGTATATTGGAAGAAATGGTGAAGACTTTGTGAGTAAAGACACTAGAGAGCACAAACCCAGTGACGTTAAAGTTTCCACATCTGAATTAGAGAGTTTGGAGATTTTTTTTTTTTTTTCCTGCTCTCCAGCTTTGACCCAATGGGGTTAATTTATTTCTGCCCTTGTAATTTGGCAGAGTTGAAAACATCCTTAGAGTAAGAGCTCTGCAACTTCTACTTGTTTTTGCAGAGCCTTGCATAAGGAAAAATGTTGCTGCTCTGTGATGGGTTTGAGGTGACTGAAGATGCTGCTGCACCCTTGTCAGCTGCAGGTGGGCAGCTCCAAAGCTGCTGATCACCAAAAATGAAAAGAAGCTTTTAGTCAGATCAGTAAGTTGGTGCCAGAGAGATGGGACATGTAGGTAGAGGAAGAGGGAGACCAAGAGCAAATACTGTGCAGAAACTAATCATGAAACCCTGGGGATGGTTTATGGCATGGCTGCTGTGGACTACAGAGCCAAGTGGATGTAGCTCTGCCCATAGGAGTATGTATTGCTCCAAGAGGGTAGGAGTAGGGTAAGTAGTAGTTTTCCTTCACATAGAGGAAGAAGCTGAGTGCTATCCCTTGACTTGCAAGAAGCATGCAGGGTGTGTGGTGCTAAAAGGGAGGTAAAACACAAATGCAGAGACTTGAGTAGGTGAAAACCACACAGTGTAAACAGCACACTTGGACTGAATGGAAGGATCACAATCTGGTCCCTTATATTTAATCTTCTGTAGTTTGAGACAGCTTGATAACGAACATGTTGTGCAATAGTTCAGTTTCCGTATATTTCCAAAAACAAATAGTCCTTGTTTGGTTAAACCATGTAACACTGGCAAGTTATTGTTAACCCATGGCCCTTTGTCTTAATGGAGCATAGTCTAAATAGAAGGGTGTTTGTTGTAGTAAAAGTGGGGGGAAAAGCAGTGAGAGTTATTGCATGTTACTGTGCAAAGTTACTGTTAAAGTAAAATCCCCTGGAGACACCTATAATGTGACTCCAGGAGGAGAAGGATGGGGCACGTTTCAGGACTGAGCGTTCATGCCTGTGTGTGGGGAGTGTAACAAGGAGGGGTCGAATGGTGAACTGCATGGGTTTGTGTGCACTGCCTTTTCAGTGGTGAATGGGAATAGAAAGTCTCTGCTGCTCGTTACAAGAAGCAATGGTCTGTGTAAAACCAGAAGTTCTTGCAGCTCAGACGCTCAGTAGGCACAGGTCAGTGAAGAGTTGTGCTGTTTGCCGTAGGCGGCGGGGAGCAGCGGAGGAGCCTGTTAGTAACTTGTGCTGTGCGATCGTGAGCTCAGGTAGCACTGCCAGCAAACCCGTGTGAGTGTACGTCTGCCATGGGCTTGTGCCTGCCCAGAAAAATTACTGCAAGTGAGCTTCTTTAATAGCACAGAACGTTAGGGCAGAAGAGAAGTACAAGAGCTCAGCTCTTGGTGTGTTGTCAGCTTCTATAGGTGTTTCTCAGTGGTGGTATTTTTGTTATGTTTTAACTTCTTTTGCTGTGCCTTCTTTCTGTTACTCCTTAGTGTGGACAAAGCGTGTGAGCTGAGCTGTTTGCTTTTCTTTGACCCAGAGCTGGATGGTGATTAACTCATACAGTGAATTTAATTGGTGTTCTGAGAGTTTCTACTTTTAGAAAGGCTTCTCTGCTGCAATTTGAATCTGGCATGGATCTTCGAAATTGAGATCTTACAGTAGTTTCTCTCAATTATTTTATATCGAACTGTGGCAAAAAATGTGCAGTGTGCTGGCTATAAGCTTGCATGTATTCATGCATGCTCTTAGTGGGACATCGGGGAGGACAGTGGGCATCTGCCATGGACGTTTTTGTTGCAGCATGGATTCAGTTCTGACTGGTTTAACTTTTCTCTTTTAGTTCATCACTCACCTGCCAGAGAACCAGCACATCTGAATGCATTTCCTGAGCACTCATCCTCCCTGAATTACCTGAGGCCCAAGAGGCAGAGACCTCAGATGCTGAATCTGAGCGGTACCGAGATGTTGGGGGTGCTCAGACCGAGGCCAGCGGGTCTGGACAGCCCGTCGAGCAACCGCTATGCTGGGGACTGGAGCAGCTGTGGGGAGAACTACTTCTTAAACCCCCGAGACTGCCTGGGTGAGGCGGACTACGATGACGTCCCTTCGGAGGACACGGAGAGCGGGGATGACAGCAGCAAAGCCGAGGAGTTGGATGTCCCCCCAAGACGCCCGCCGCCCAGCCCTGGAGAGCACCCCTTTGGGAGCTACCTGACAGTGCAAGCTATGGGCTCTGCAGTGGATCACAGAGCACACCTCAAGGACCTGCAGGAAAGTATTGATACTCTCATAGGAAACCTGGAAAGGGAACTCAATAAAAACAAACTAAATATGAGTTATTAAATCCTGTCCTGCATGACATCTCCTCCTTGTGCCTCCATGCCCCTTGTTGGGCTTCCCTAGCTGTGTGAGGAGTGATGGTGCCCCTGAACACCTTGTGGTAAGGCCATGGCCCACCTTGTGTTAGCACATTTTAAGCCATTCCGTAATGTTTCTGCCTTTCTGTTAGAAGGCATTGTCCTGATTTGTGTGTTGGAGACAAGCTAGTGGCATTTCTCCCTGAAAACACTGTGCACTTAGGTGGCCTGGGCAATACCTGGTAGAAGTTAAGCAACATCTCTGCTGTCAGTGGCAGCAGAACTCCTCATTCCTGAACTCATGGCTCCGGTACAGATGTTCCTCTCAGAGGAGGATGAACGCTGCTTGGCCTGAGGTTTGCAGCAGGGACTTCAGATAGACTTGTTTTACTATATATGCAATGGCTGCTATGAAAAATGCTTTATATAATATTTATATATAAAGTTTTAATTGTACAAATATTAACGTATTACTGTATTAACACTTTCCAGTAATTATTTAAACAAGCAAAAATAAATATTTTTCTAACCTTGTTTGTATATATCTATGTATAAATGTGCATGTGTCTGTAGCCATCTTTGGAAAGGAAAGGTCTCAGAATTGTGAAATGTTCCCATTTCTAGGAAGTCCTGTTCAGTGATGCCAGGATAAGGTTACCCTTTGGGTAACACAGCATTTGATTTATGCACAGAAAGTGGCCAGAGAGGAGGTAGGGTGAATGATTAATGTAAATGACCTTGTGTATTGCAGGAACAGTGGTTTGCAGGTGTTGACTATTAACTCTCACACACACACCACCCTTTCTCTGTTGTTTTTTTTTTACTTCATTGTTTGTTTCTTCCTCTGTGGGTTTTTTCACATATAAAGAAGGTCTGGAAGGTATTTACTTTTCAAAAGATAATTTTTGTTTTCCCTTGTAACCTGTTACTTTATTCTGGATGTTTTGGTACGGTTTTTTTTCTCCAGAGTTTCATGTATTTTTGTTACGGTACCCTTGACTGCTACTGGTAGTTAGATGCGTTTGAGCCCTCTGTAAAGGGTTGTGGCTCTGGAGATGCAAGATTCAAGTTCAGCACAAAGCCAGTTACTTTTATTTTTTCTTTTTTTAATTACTCTCCAAAAAACGGAAACCAGAGTTGTCACATGAGGTTGAATGGGTGGAGTGATGTTACTCCTGGGAAATTTGGGTGGGATTGCTGTTCACTGTGACCTTATTAGATTCAGCTATCACCATCTGCTCAGAGCCTCTTTTATCTCTGGTCATTTATGGTGAGCCATTAAACATATCACATTAAGGAAACTCATTCTTGATTCAATTAAAAATAGTTACCAAATAGTTACCAAATTGTATACAGATGTTTTGACAGTCCTTTTAACCAGAAGGACATGTGGAGTCATTCCTTGTCCTCTACAGGTCACATACACACCCCCAAGGAAGGGGGGAATTGGGCAGGTGGGGGTGAGAAGGTTTTGGTGTTTTGAGAGGTCAGACACAGAGTTGCTCTCAGCTGGCAGAGTAGAAATCAATTCTACATCTTTTTGGTACAAGTTTTGGCATCCCACCATGCCTTTCCATTCACCCTGTGGGTAAGTGCTTTTCTGCTAACCTGTACTTCCTTATACTGCTTAATTGAAGAGTTATTTATTTACAGTAGCAAGGAATTAAGAATTGCTATGGCAAACTTCACCCCTCTTTTCTAAGGAATTATTTTAGCATGGTTCCAATGGTTTATTCAATCTCATTAATTTATTTTTATAAGTGTTAAAAGATGCAAAACAATTATTGCAATATAATGATATGAATGAAAATGTAAATTTAACCTGAAGCATTTATCAATAAATCGATGTATTTTTTTAAACTTTTATACCTACAGAATGTGCATAATTTTTAAACTATAAATTTAAATTCTAAATAAAATTTGAATTAAGAAGAAAATCTGTCTGTGCCTAGCTAGTGGTTATTTAAACCTGTCTAAGGTGATGTCATCCATTTGCACTGGCCGTACACATGAATTAATTCCATAAAGACATTTAGCTTTTCAGTTTTGTTCTGTTGTCATGTCTAGATTGATCCAGCGTTTGAGTTAGATAATTAAAAACAAACCACTACTCCATTAGCACTCTTTGGAAGATGTTTGCATTTAAATTTATTTATTAATCTTTCATTGCCTGTAATAATCCAGATGATGTACGTGGTCACCTCATGAATGTGTGTTACCTTATCTCCTGGAGGGGTCTGTAACTCAGGGCAGCAGTGCACTGCTCTGTCAACTTTAATATGTTAAAATTACAACAGCGGAAATTAATGATTTGATAAGTTGTATTTATGTTAATCTCATGAGGTAATTAAAATACAGTAATATATTGTATTACTCAAATGAAACATTTCCTGGTAATTAAGTTATAACAACTTGTAAAACATGTTTTGTATCTTAGGAATCCTCCTTTAATGAGACAGTTCCCTACTGGTATTTTTGTTATTTTATCTCATATTTATATTCTCATTGATACTGTTACATTTCATAGTTAGTTATATAATTTAGTCAAGCTGCATTCTTTTTATGATTGTTACAGATTCTTAAGGAACAGGATTACTGTGGGAATTACCTTAATCTAGAAACACTAAATTGGGAGATTAAAACAACCTGCTTCTACCAAACCAGTAATGAACTCTTTTACTCAAAGGATCAGCCTCTGGCTGTGTGTGGTTCCAGGGCAGAGCTCCTCCAAACCCTGTGGCCTCAGCCAGGAGCCTCCCTCGCTGTGCTGACCTGTGCTGCTGTCTGCGTGGTGAGACTCGTTTGGCACCGGGACAGCTCCTGTGCACCAGGGACTGGGAGAGGTTAACAGCAGAGGGCACAGCCTGCTGTGGAGTTCAGAGAGCAGATTGTCTTTGGAGTCCATGGACTTCCTTCAGCTGGGACCTCTGCTTCCCAGGTAAAGAAAATGGGTGCAGGTGCTTTCACGGAAGCAGTTCCCAGACTTGCACCAAAATCACACACGACTGGTTTTACCCAAGCACAGGCCGTGTGTGGGGCTGGGTCACAACCAAGAACTGTAGTTTGTAGTTCCCTGGAAAAAGTAGAAATGCAAAGGTCTGTGGTCTGTGCCAGGCTTTGCTGCCAAGTGTCAGGGATATGATACACTTAGGTGGATTTAGGAATGGACTAGGCCCATTTGTGGAGTTTTAATCCTTTCCTGTTTGTTTAAATAGGATTTTCCAAATTCCAGACACTGCTGGTGCTGTGTGGCTTATCCACCTTTTTGCTTCTCCCCTTTTTAGCTTCCCAGAGTGCTGATTACAGGAGCATGCAAGAGATGGGTGGGGATGGTGTGGGATGGGTGGGAAGAGTGGGGTGGCATCACCTCAGGCTGGCTTAAGACACTGGGGACCTACATGCTCAGGAACTTCAGGTTTTTGCATCTGTCCTTCCCAAATGTGTAACATATGTATATGTTTGTTAATGCAACAGATAAGAAATGGAACTGCAGCTATTCAGACGTGTTCTAAAAATAGAGGGAAACATCCCCAACAGATATTCAGGATTTTTACAGAATAAGTCTATAAATCTGATAAGCCAGAGAGACACGTGGTATTTCTGCTGTCAGATCTTAACCCCTTCACCTTCATCCCCATCCCAAGGTATAGGATGGGGATACTGGGATTCTTGACAGTAATTGCAGTTTGACATAGGAAGCTGTTGTCTCACCTTCTGTAGCTAACACCAGCTGAAAGATGGTTATTTGGGGTGAGGGAGGACTGATGTTACACTGTCATGTAACTATGATACATTTGCTTTAAAATGTCATCCTACACAATGAATTTACTGTTTTCATTCTGCTTGACTCTTCTAGAACCGTGCAGGAAAACCTGTAATGTGTCTTAACAGAAACTTTTTCAGGGCAAAATTGGAATGGCCAGACATGAGATGATGTAAAGCTGACCCTACAGTTGCTTGAACATCTAAGATTGTATTAGACAGATTAAAGGATCCTGATGGGATGTATAATCTCATATCTCCTGTATTACTTGGGAACAGAGATGAGGAGGAAATTGGCTCTCAGAAAGATTACTCCCTTTCCATTGGGGCATTCCTGCAGCTCCCCAAATTACTTTGCTCTAGGGAGGGAGGGGAGCTGATAAGCACAGCCCTGATCTGCTGCCTCTTCGGCCTTACTGTTAGGAAAACCCTCTAAAATCCCTCTGTCTTATGGAATATTTTCTTAATCAAAACTCTTAAGAGTGCTTCTGAGGTGGGGAACAAGGCTCCCATTGAAGAGGCCGCTGCCTCTTCTGGGGAGTAGTGACAGAGCTGCAGTCGGGGGTGGGGGGTGGCTGGGCTTTCCAGATAAGCCATGACCATATGATTGACTTACATATATGTAGTTTGCAGCCCTGTTAATCAAAAGCAATCAGTGGAAGATGCTCTGATGTGGTGTACTAAGGAAGTCCAGGCCTGATAACAGAGGTGAGCTTTTTAATTAGTCAGTTGTATGATATTTACATATCTGTGTTGAGCAGGCTGTTAGTTAAATATTGATTTAGCAGAGGAGCAGTTTTCTCTTCCTGTTTGCGCTCTGACTGCAAACACTGTGCCGCAGGTGCTAGGGACATGCTTGTTGAATTTTCCTTGGTTTTAATTTAGAACTAGTTCAATAGGAAGGACAAGGAATATTGCTATAATATTTAAACTTCAAAGTAGCAAACAAGAGACCGCTTTTCAACCCGAGTCCTATCTAGTGGCACCAAACGTCTCTTAAATCTGACCAAAGTTCAATCAAAGTGCTAAAAGTACATGATGGGGAGATCCTGGCTGTACAAAATTGAAGGGGCATGTCTTTAACACTGCCTAACCCCAATTTGCAGTGTTTATTTTGGGATGCAGGAGCCTCACACTGATCCCGTTTCCTCTTTGGCTGTGCTTTAGTCTGACAAAGCAGAGCACTGGGGCTGGCTATTGCTTGTCAGCTGAAGATCCTCTCTGCAAATCCTCTGTGTGTCAGTTGTCTTTTGTGCTTTAGTGTCTACTGTGACCACATGGACATTTGTTTGACAGGAGTCTGTGACCCTCAAACAGTTTGGTGAGTCATGGAAAGAGTGAATTCACCCGTATAGAGTTTAATCTGTCCTCCTCTGATAGATTTAATTTCTGCTTGACAGGCTCTGCTCAGTTACATGGTGTCTGACCTGGCTATTGAAACCCAGTAGCAGCAGAACCACTTACCAAAGAGTCCTCTCTGGATGGAGGGTGAGCATTAATATTCATGAGCTGTTACTCATTTGCACTGGTAAATATTAAAACTTCTGTATAACACCATTTGATCTCTCTGAGGGATAATTGTCTTTTGACAGAAATGCACAGTTACAGTGAGCTTACTAAAAGCTGTTTGTTCGAAATAAAACTAATTTCTTTGAGGGAACAGTATATTTTAATGGACTTGGTTTTCTGTTTGTAAGCACTTGCCAGGATTAAGTAACAATAAGTTTGTAAACTGATGATGGCAACTAAAAGTGGTTCAAAGTCCTGACAGACGGAGCCTTGACAACTATTATTTAAAGAGAATATTCATTATAACTGTATTAATGAAAAACAGTGGGGAAACTGGGTCCAAATCAATTGTTCTTTAACCACACTGTGAGCAAACAAATGCATAAGGTTAATGAAGCCATAATCTCTAGCTGCAAGATTCTTTATTTCCAAAGCTAAACACGTTCTGCTGAAATAGAGGTCTTTCAATAAGAAGCTTCCTGGCCCTAAGGGTGATAATGGGCTCTAAGCATCCAATGAGGAAAGTATTTCTTGTCTCTAAATCCATTACTATCTGCTTCTCCAGCTCCAGAAACACAGTATAATCTGCATTTTCTCGCTCCTGCATCTCTTCTTTTGTTTTCTGTAGTCACATTCTGAAGGAAAAAAACATACCAGGAAATAATGCGCTGTTAAGCTTTGAAACCTGTATGTGACCCCATTGCTTTCCAGTGGATTGTGTCAGTGCTGTCACAAATTAATGAAAATAGGCATCACCTAGGGCTACATCAATCAACCAAAGAAATGACAGTTTAGTTATTTAGTATTATTAAACCATTTACCAAAGAATGGATAGGCAAAATTCTTGTGTGAGTAAAGAATGGAAGGCTGGGATCCATCCTTGCTTGAAGGAGCAATGTTTATAGGAAAGTTGCCAAAATTTAACTTTTTGAACAAGCAACTGGTGTAAAATGAAAAGCAAATTTATAGTTCTTAAATGTTCATAGGCTCTAATGCTCTTGCAGGGGGTTCACTTGACCAAGAAATGCACCCACATGCACTAGGACTATCTTTTCCATTCTTAACAACTATAGATATGAAATAAAGAGCTGCTAAGCTATTCTGATTATGTCCATCCTGATTTTTTGAAAATACTGTGGAAAATCTTGTCTAGCAATACAGGTGCATTTTAAAGATACAAAGAAACATAGAAAGTTTTCTTAATTCCAAGTATAACATACTTTTTTCTCTCTCTCTGTCTCCAGCTCCATTTCAATTCTGTTTTGGCTTTGAACTTTTGATACTCTTTAAACTCCTGTTCACAGTACTTCAGATATTTGACTTCTCTTTCAAAGTAATCAAGTACACTGGCATGCTGTAAAACACAGTGACAAACAAGGGTCATTACATGCCCAGAGACTCAGATCTCTTGCTGATGGTCTGAATGGTATTAATATTTTATCTAAATTGGATATATAAATATCTCTATTTCTCCCAATAGTTTGCAGCAAAACAATACAAAGATGTGACCAACTTCAGGCACAAAGAAACCATAAACTACCATACTTCAGTATTACACTAGGCATCTGTTTTATCTGGGATTCCGTGTTTTAGTTTTTATTAGTCTCTTCAACAGCCTAGTATTTTTCAGTGAATACTTTGGTCACAATGAACATAACCTAAATATTAGTGACTGTCCCTTGGTTGACAATTCTGCCCCCTAGACAATTTAGTTCCAAACACAGGTAATCTGTGCAGAAGCAATGTGTTTCCTCGCATCACTCAGTTAGCTCTTGCCTTGCTTTGGAGAAGTTATTTTTACTAAAATGAAGTTGGTGACCTGGTGTTTTATTGCTGCCTACTGCAGCTCTGTGCATGGCAGACCTTTATGGGATGTTTATAAACTGTTTAAGTGCCTACATAAACTTAAAACTGCAATAGAATGGGAAGATGATTTAAGAGAATGGGAAGGTGATGTCAGAGTGACAGACTAGGTAGCAGGCATGACTGCTAGACTGAAACACTAGCTCGATCTTTGGCTAGGAGGTGGGGGAAAAGAACAACTGAAAACTATGTAGAAAAAAAGAGAAATTAAAACTGCTTGCATTGTTCCCATGGCCTTTTGGTACAGATAGTCCTTATATTAAGAGCATGAATGACTGGGAATATTAGTAACAGTTTTCAAAATGTGCTTTCACTAAACTAGAACCAGATATGGAGACATGTAAATTGAATTACCAAATTTAAAGGAAAAATCGTAACGCAGATGTGGACAAGAAGGTGTAAAGAAAAAGGAATTCAGTATATATACGTTACTATGCACTCTAAAGCATTGTTTCAATGCATGAAAAGTGTCATTTTATGGATGTGGCAAAAAATACTGACCTCTTAATTGTGTTTTCATGTAGCCGGGTTGGAACAGTGGAATTCTGCCAGCTGTTACTGAGATTTCCTTTAGCTGACTCCTATCTAATCTCTGTGCAGAGCCAGCTTGGCTACAGGTGATCTTTGGAGAATATGGCTATCCTGATCTCAAATTAATTGCCATTATTTTAAGGCATTTTTGTCTAGGCAGACTTGTTTCTGTGTTGGGAGTTTCAGGATAAAGTGTCAAAGAGATTTAATAAAAATTCTTACCAACCTCATTACTTGGAGGGTGACATAGTGTTTGACAGATTTCCAAAATATGCAGTACTCCAAGATCATCAGAAACAGCTAGAAAATGCTGCTCTGCTGAAAGATATTTGACAAAAAAACATATAAACAATCCAAATTCCAACAGCAACATGAACCTCCACCCAAAGACAAGCTACAGAGGGTTCTTTTTTTTTCTGGTCTTTTTAGTTTATTGTTCACTGAAGCAAAAAAGGCAACCATTCTGCTCTCTTATTTTATTAATCCCTTTAAAGTTTTCCTTTTAACAGACTTTTAAAAATGAAATATTTTCAGTGGCTTTAATGCCATGGTAGTACACTTAGAACTGATGTATCCATTTTTGTATGTACAGTGTTAAATTTGTGGAAGTATGTACTTATATATAAGATCAATTGTAGTAAGATTTGTGTGCCTTGGAGTCATGGGCCATTTGGCAAACAGTAGCACAATGAAGCGCAATCACCATCAACATACCTGAGGCACTGGAGGGGCTGATGAAAGTGATGATTGATTTGGAGATGTTCTGGAAATGAGATGGCTCATGAGTTTTCTTCAGTAAGTCCCAAATATCTATATTTCCATTGTCTCTGCCAATGAAGAAAACTCCTGGTCTTGTTAAGGACCATTGTCCTGCAGTGTATCTTCCTGCAGAGCAGCTTGACTGAAGGATTGGTCCATTCTTAATTTTTTTGAAAACAAATAAAAGACCCAACAATCAAACAGTACTATCAATTCACTACTTCAGATCTCCTGTCTTTGGAAAATGCTCACAATTTAAATGGTCCCGTTACAAAAATTGTATCAATGGCAAAATTCCTACCATGTGCTGCAGATAAAAAGGGTTGTGGGGAAGTAAAAAACCTGGTATCTCGCTTCCAGTCTGTTAAGGTAATCTGACTGTCTGCTGTTAAAACCTGTGGTCTGGAGATTTTGTCAGGTGCAGCTAACCTGGATTCCTGCATGAGACAAACTCTTCACATGATGAAAAAACCTTGTCCTAAAATAAAAGTTCTTCAGATTTGTTCAGCATGCGTTCTCCTAGCAGCAGAAATGAACAGCTGGGAAGCTACATTTTTTACAAGGTTGGAATTTAGGAAAGTCACTTCACTTTTTCTGTAAAACGCAAGTTTACTAAGCTATATCTAAAATAGTGTTCTGATGTGAAGAAGATGGAAAGCTTCTTTTATATCTGTTTTGTTTCTAAGCTATGAAGCTTTGTGACTTACACATGTTTCTGAAAACACAGTCTCTGAGCCTGTTAAACACCTGTCTTGTATGCCTATCACATATGTTACAGCTATGTTAAAGTAACTTACTGTAACCCCTTCTTTCCAAATGGCAAACTTCTGGCCTCCAATGCTTAGAAAGATGTCTTTAAAAAATGGAGAGTTCTGGAGAGTGTTGATAGTTTCAGTGTGGAGGGTGTATTTCTGAGAGTGCTTCTGACCTAATGGAGGACAAAGGCAGTTGCTTGTTATCAGTGCCTTAGTGATCGAGAAACAAGAGTGCAGGACCCAGCACAGGCCTGGAAGATACCAGTCTCTTTGTTTTTGCTCACAAGGTACAGGAATTGGAATTGCCACAAATTTCGTTACTTCCATGATTTGTGCCAGTATCTTTGTGCTATTTTGTCATGCCAGATAAAGTGCTTGCACTTCTGAGGGTGTACTGTTAAATCCAGGTGTCATCAGTGAGAGAGACTATTAGAGCTATGAGCAAGAACCTTGAAAAGACAGAGTATAGACACAAATATTTTAAAGTTAGTGATATATTAAGATTTAAGCAGTATTAAGAAACTTGAACTTACTAACTGGTTTTCTTGAATTAGTATCAATTTTCATTTTCCAGTCAGAATAAACAATTTCTCCATCCTGTAGTGCCAAAAAATCAAGCAAATGGTAATGTTAGAGCTTGGTGGCTTATTTGAAAGGGACTTATTTTTAAGCTGTGACTTTTCTTAATTATAACCATCATTAAATCTGATCTAAGTAAATTAAAACCTGAATTTGCAGCCAATGACTGAAAACACATTAAAGTTTTGTATCAGCATTTTTCAGTTATGTATTGCCAAAACAGCTTTACTTGCCATGATATATGTAGGCAGTCCTTCCTGCAGAATTAGGTGCTTGGTTTTTATAGTTCATGCTTTGCTCTAGTATTTAGGGAAAAGATGACTGGAAGCAACAAGGTAGCTAGAAGCCAAATTTTCATTTTCATATGAACTCAGAACTGGGAAAGATTAATGAATTTTAGTCACACAGGGTAGGTAGCGGGCTATGAATAGTTGGGATTTCCTTAAGTGAAATTCAGTTGGGGGGCAAACTGTAGTATAAATGTTTTCACCTGACATGTGGGAAGACACTAAAAAAAGTTACCAATCTTATGTGTTCTGGAATAAAGAAATACTCTGGTTTCTAATAGGTGGTTAAGCTGAACATGTTTTGAAAATGTCTTCTAATTCTGCCCTCGAAGTAAGGGTTCATTGTCTATTGAATATTGGAGGTTTACTACTTTTTTAAGCATGTAGCTAAAAGTATTAATATGGAAGTAAAATATGGCATGTTCAGAAAGATCTTTTTAGTTACACTGGAAGAAAACATGCAAGTCCATACATTTGTGAAAACTCTGTTATTTAGCTGTTCAGTCTTTCAGATATCTTGGATTAACATTTTAATTGGTAATATATTATTTTCACTTACTTCATTTCCAACAAAAAAGTTGGTGGATATATTTTCTAGCACTTCCAGATTTTTGCTTGAAGAAGCACTCATCTCTGTATATGGGCTCTCTTTGATGGGTGTCCTTAGTGCACTCAGAGATTTTGCCTTCCCTGGGAAACAACAGTTACATCTTTTTATTATACACTGGAATTTATCAGACCAAGCAAATCCTTTGTCTTGTAAAGGTAGTTTGTGGATAAGGGGAATTTCAAGAGAAGATATGAAGAAAGACTGCCAAGTAAAGCAGCAGTTCTGTAGGTTTACTGTTTCCTGGTGGCATCTCCCCATTGCTGCAGTTCTGAAGTCAGTGCTTCCCATATCCAGACAACACTGAGGGTAGCACCACCCTGTTCTTCAGTTTTACACAGCACCAGTGTCTCTGTGGGAACTGCCCTTACACATCGCCCGTAGCTGCTGCAGCCAGGAGCTAACATCTCTGCTCCAGGGAATGGATTATGTTTCTAAAAATAGTTCTCTGTAATGGCTGAAAAGGACATACTGTTTCAGGGATAAAGAGATTGGGTGGGGGATTTGCATGGGCTCTTAAGTGAAACTGGATAGAGGTACTGTGTACATGGAATTACTCAGTTTGGATTCAGTATATGTACATCTTTTTGTAGTCAATACATGTAGGTCACACACTGAATACCATATACTTAAGAAATATTTTCCCCAGATGTATTTAGCCATACAACATTTTGTTGTTCGGCTTTTATTATGTGTATGCTGAAACACAAGCTTATTAAAAACATTTCCCCCAGTAAGGTGTAATAAAAATATTACCTGAGGTTTTGTAACGATATTGCAGTTCCCTTAAACTAATTCTGGTGGGACCATACTCTGTGTTGGTATCCCTTTCATGCAGATTTATCTGTTCAGAAAGAAGTGCATTTGCTAAACCATTTTGTCAGATCTTTGAGGTACAAGTCTAAACGGCTTTCTGCTATAATGGAACAAATCTTTGCAGTGTGTTTGTAGTACTCAACAAACAGTATTTGCTGCCTCACATACAAGCGTGGAGAAAATGCTCTTTGTGTTCCCTTTTTCCTGTAAGAATTTTGCTTTGTTTCTAGCAAAAAAGCCCAAATGACTCAGCTCCAATGGTCATGCTTGTTCAAAAACTGTGCCAGCTGCAGCTATTCCGAGCAGCACAGATCAGCTTGCCTAAAATTATAATTTCTTCTTCTTATCTAACATTGCTTTCAGCCTCACTTTTTTTCACAAACTCCTATGACCATTTTCATGAGGCTGAATGTTCGTTTGCAAGTAATTATGGTTCTGCTGACTATAACCATGTTCCGCCATTTGGGACCCACTGAGACAGACAGCAGAGCAGTTGAAAAGGTTGACAGGAACTTACACTGTTTATGCAAATACTTTTGCACCTACTGCATTTTTTTTAGAAGCAGTCATGCTGTTTCTCGTTAATTAGCTTTTCAAAATGCATTTTATTGACGTTTCAAAGGAATGGTGAAGTATTTAATTTCATAATCAGAAAGAAAATCACAAGGAAGTCACAATTTGCTGGAAAAAATAGAGTCGGGAAGCTAAAGAATATGTTCCTATGGAGTTCTGGCCATATCTACAGTTTGGCTCGATCCCTGTGTTCTGTATTTGTGTACACTACCTTTATAAGAGGTTTCCAGGAGACATCTAAATCCTCATCAGTATCTGGGGGCATATAAGATCTTTTCTCCTCCTTTATTTTCTCAGATAAAAATATTTGACGATGTTCAATGGATGGAATATCCCAAAATAATATTGAGCTGCAAAATAATTGTATAATGTATATTGTATAGTGTTTTGGTTTGAAGTTATGTGAAATTTTCCTTACATTTTAAAGCTTGGGGTTTTTTAACCTTTTATCTTCAAGCCTTATATAACAGTAGAGACTCTGAAAATCAAACAAAGGCTAGATAATTAATTTCTTCTTTTGTAAATGATGAAATATATTTCTTTATTCACCATTTCATCAGTTAATTATACCAAAGCAGCTAGATAGTATTCATGCCGTTTGCTTACGGACAGTTACTGGGTGAACTAACTGGCACTGCCTGGGTGGAATTCCTGAAGGCTGTAGCAGGTAATTTAGTAATTCAAATTGAAGATCAGTCCCAATTTTTATGTGTACCAATCAATTTGTTGACGTTCAAGGCAAATGGTTCCACACACTTGTATCTGTTATCTCACTGGAGTCTTCAGCCCTCTGATTGTTCCTTGTGCCCTACTCTGGCCATTCACTCACAGGTTTGATACAGCCAGTGAAACTTCCCTCATTGCTGATATCTCTTTCCCTTTTCTAACAGGAGTTGCTCAGGGACCTGTGCTCTTCAAATATGACATTACAGTGACTTCCTAACTTCAGGAAAATACTTTCAATTTGGAACCCTGGTGGGTGAGTAGTTAAAATAATTTCTTCTATGTGAATTAATTGCATTACACTGCAAACTTATTAAGAAGTGTATTTGCAATCTTTCTTCTAATTTAATTCTTCAAAGTCTTCTCTGTTATTTGATTAGGGAAAATAACTTTGCATCATTATAAAATTTTGCTCTCTCTGACCCTCACTTTGATGTAACTAACAAATATGTGATTGAGCCCAGCCATGCAGCCTTGAAACCTTAAGCCTTCTGGCATCATGAAAGCTAAACATTTATTTCCACTTCTTGCATTTTGCCCCCTTGCCAGTCACGCAGAATAATAATATAACTATCACAACTATTCAGTCCACAAAAGAGGAGATTCATAAAGAGTAATTTTGCCAGCTAAGTCTCCAAATTTACCTGTAGTTTACAGTATTTCTGTAGAAATAGGCCTTAGCATCTTTTAAGAGCTTTTTGTGCATGTCACACAATCAAATGTAAGTGTGGGGATGTGGCTTTCCAGGCTAATGCATGTGTGATCAACACTCTTCTGAAGGTGTTACACACAGAATATAAACATATATATGCAAGGGTTTTCAGTTAATAAACTCTTAATGCCATTACTGTAAAGGGTTTAACTGGACAGGAATGCAAAGTGCTTGTCTTCTGCATACAGAATTTCAGCCACTCAGGATATGCTGATAGGAATCCAGAAATGTGCTAGTTAAATCATGGATTATGCTTCATAAATTTTTCCAAAGGAAACTGGAAGATGTCTTATGGAGTATGTATTGTATATACCAATCAGGGGAGCAGGATACAAGCTGCAGGTAATTTTCATCTCTGTTTTCAGAAGTACCACCCTTTTGGTTATCCTGAAAATAACAGTAATAATTATTACAGGGGAAGAAGATGAAAGACAAAAATCACACTCTGATACATAAGTACTTCAACACAAAACAGGCTACTAGAAATTAAGTCACTGTTTCTGCTTTGGTAACGTTTGAAAATCAGGACATATTAATTTGCACTTACAAAGTCAAGCTATTTTACAAGTGTGCTTCAAGTGAACTGATTACAGCTTTGCCTGCTACACACCTAAAATTCTAAATTAACTTAGAAGGATAAATACTTACTGGTACCACTGCAAGTCAGGCCCTCTTTAATTTGCCATGTTTATAACTTTTTTATGCAGCTTAACCAAAGAGCTGCTAATTGAGAAATTTCTCTCCAGCATTTCAGTGTAGTGGGAGTGATGTGTCTTTGCCAAGTTTACACCATGGGTCACCTATCTTAAATTATCTCTTGGCTAGACCTCATTGTGGGATCGTAGTGGTGCCTTCAAATGTTCATTATTAATAGTTTAGTTTGTCTGTGTGGGGTTCTGCAGGTTTTATACTACTTATCATTTACCAAATAGTTATTGGTTTATAGCAAATTAATTTTAATTACTCAGGAAAATAAAGGAAAGATGTCAGGGGTAACAAGTGAGTATAGGCTAATCAAATCTAACTTCTAACTTCAGTATATAAAAAACAAACATATTTTGGCAAAAACTATACTTATCATGTATGTGGCAAAATTCCAGCCATTTTTTTTTTTTTTTAGGCCAAATTAGGCCTACTCTAATTTTCATTCATGAGTTTGTCAACCTGGAATCACAATGGTAGTCTTGCAGCCAGGCAAAGCTGAATTAGGTTCTGGATATAACTTTGAATAATTCTTCATTAATATGTAATTATAAAACTGCTGATTTTAGGAACTGTGCCATAAAAACTGCTATGTTGTGTAAAGGCTGACACACATTCCATGTTTATATAAAAAAAAGTATGTCCCAGTACATGTTGCTAAATACTGGCAAAGTGACTCCTTTGTCAGTTTTATTTGAGAAGCTTGGGTCTCCTGTATCTGTTATCCCAGATGAACACAAAAACAGCTTTCTGAGCCTAAACCTTGGCTAAAAAAACCCCACCCAAACAACAAAAACCACAACAATGTTCTGCTATCCAATCCTTTTCTTCATGTTCTACATCTGGTACCAATTAGTATCCATGACTATTACTGTATGAAATAATAATGAACAGTGGTATCAGCTGTCTTTTTATGATATATGTGTGCCCTTTTCCTCACTTTTCTGGAAATGTCACTAAGGACTGTAGGATCTCTGAAGACTTAAATCGGGTTTTTTTCAAAAATTTATTGATATATAATTTCCATAAACCTTTTAAAGATTTCAGTTTTTTTCTTGGCCTGCTTTTCCACTGTCATTATTTTGCATCTGAGTACATTTGCACTTCAAATTAATTTAGCAACCATTTGCAATACTTTGATAGTAAATCAGTACCCAATATTCTTGTTGTACCCTTCAAGTACATAGACCCTAAGTACTTTGGAGCTTTAAAACCATCATGGAAAAAGTAAGTTTTGAGTACACAAGCAGCATCTAGAAAAATTAAAGTGATTAGAATAACACCATTCTTGGGTATCCAGATATTTATGTAATTAAAGTTATTTCTTGGAATTCTTAGTGACAGGCTAGATTGCTCATAGTACAAATTCAATACATTTTTTATATGGAAGGCTTACTATAATTTTGAATTATAGTTTTCTGTAAAGATAAGGAAATTCTTTCCAGTATGAGCAGATTCATATCAGACTGAGAGCACGGTACAGTTATAAAGCACAATGAACAGGACAAGAGGCACCAGATTATTAATATTTACTAAATGCAGTGAGAAATAATGCATACAAATAATTAACTCTTCAGTATTTTCTCTTATGTTTGCATTAGAATTTCTGAGACAGTAGGTTAGAAAAGCAATAAAAAGAAGAGAAGTGAACTGTTAAACTCACCTCGGAGTTACATGGTAGCCATTGTATATCTGTTACTGGCTTTTTATTGCTATATGGTATGGAAGAGGCTCCACAGTGTCTCACTAGAGATGGCTCTGTGCTGCTCTGCTGGACATGTGTAGGTGATGGCTAGAAATGTTTTAAGAAGAGAAATCCTAATGTATTTCCAAAATAAAATAGTAGATCTATCAAAGAAAAAGGTTACTTTGCATTCTGTTAATGCTTCTTCACATATTTCAGATCAGTTTATAGAACTTTCTACAGGTCTAATACCTTCCATTTGGGGAAAAAAAATAAAAGGAAAGCATCAAAACAGGTCTTTGGATATGAAGCTCTAAAAAGAATTCCAACATGCCTCCACAGACACACACACATCATTACTGTCTCCTCTGCTCTTAGGTCTTCCTCCTGCTTATCCTCTGTGTTGTCTTTTTCTACTGAAATAATCTTCTCATCTTCCAAGGTACCTTTTCTCTGTTCATAAACATCTAGAATACTTTCAGTATTGCATTCAGTAACAAACACTATCTGTATTTGACTGGCGTTATAAGGTAAGAGTGGAGGGTATGTTCCTGCCTATTAAAGAACAGACTCACTGAAGCCTAAATTTCACAAAATGCACTACACCTATTCAGCTGTACTAATCAGGTAGAAATTATATCATGATAATTGTGATAATAGTTTTATTTCATGAACTCATCAGGTTTGTTATCCTTTCTAGTGTCTCATTGCAAAGATTATCTACTCCTCTCTTTTGAGTCAGGATACCTTCACCTGTTTTTCCTCCACAGACATACAGATACACTGCAATATGCTTACAACAGAAGCATTTACCATTTTAACAGCTGCTATCTTGATTTCATAGAATCATAGAATGTTAAGGAGTTGGAAGGGACCTTAAGGATCAGCTAGTCCCAACCCCCCAGCCATGGACAGGGACACCTCCCACTAGACCAGGTGGCTCAAGGCCTTATCCAACTTGGCCTTGAACACTGTCAGTGCTGGGGCATCCACAACGTCCCTGGGCAGTCTGTGCCAGTGTCTCACCACCCTCACACAGTAAACAATTTCTTCCTAATATCTAACCTAAATTTCCCCTCTTTTAATTTTTACCCATTACTCCTTGTCCTGTCACTACAGTTCCGATCCAAGAGTCCCTCTCCACCTTCCCTCTAGATTCCCTTCAAATACTGGAAAGTTGCTATGGGGCCTTCATGCAACCTTCTCTTCTCCAGGCTGAACAGCCCCAACTTTCTCAGCTTGTCTTCTTAGGGAAGGTGCTGCAGTCCTCTTATCAATTTTGTGGCCTTTCTCTGGACTTGCTCCAACAGTTCCATGTCCTTCTTGTGTTGGGGGCACCAGAGCTGGATGCAATGCTCTAGGTGGGATCTCACCAGAGTAGAGGGGCAGAATTCCCTCCCTTGCCCTGCTGGCCATGCTGCTTTGGATGCAGCCCAGGATTTAGCTGGTGTTCTGTGCTGCCAGTGCTCACTGCTAGGGAACCCCTGTACACCACCATCCAACCATCACCCCCCGAATTACCTCAGTCACCACTGCTGCTGCTGTTGGGTCATCCTCTGACAAGTCAGTGATTTGATCAGCAACAGGTAAAGCACTTCGCAGCTTTTCTTCATGTTTAGAAATATCCCACAGTACAACCTGCAATGAGAAATGAGTATATTACAAATTATATTTGTATATGTGTATTAATACGCTGTGCATTAATACATCTTTTTTTTCAGATCATGGAGGTTTGGGGAAAAATAAGAAATTCATTCTCTGCACTAGAATTTATGAAGTCTTTAAAGTATTTTCTCTTTAGTCTGATGCAATCAACAGAAAAGTTACACTCGTCTCTAAAAAAAAGTCTTTACAACTTGGCCAATTTATCAGTACTACAACGAAGCATCGTACAGTAATGGCTCAGCTATGGAATAACCAGACAGCTTCAGTCCGGGGTAAGAGAGCTTCAGGACTCTGTGACATCTGTATTCTGTCTCTATGTATTACTATAGATGTTGAGTACATCTCTTCAGCCTTATTTTTATAATGGAAAAAAATACAGAAATATGCAATTTTATTTTTAAAGAGCAAAAAACCTGTCCGTCGACACAGCCACCAGCAATGATATTTGGATCACTTGGACTGAACTGAAAGCAGTAAATGTCTTCAGGAGCTTTCAACACTAACTAGAGAGAAGAAAAACAAGATAGTTGAGAAATACAGTCACACCATTTGTTTGTTCTCATGTTATTTAAATACTTGGCATATTTAAAAGTCTTGATGGAATACCTGGAGGCAGACAGGGTCAAAAAAACTCAAGACAAGTATAACTGACTGATGTAGCAGTGATTTATTAGAAGGGTTTACTTGCTCTTCATGTGAAGGCTGCTCTCTTGCTGACAGTGCTATAATCCCTGATTGAAAGAGAAAATAGATTTTTTCAAAAGAGACAATTCAAGTTTCAACACATTGATAATTCTTCTAAATGACTTATGTTTATACCTTCTGAATACAGTGAAAAAAAACCAAAGCAGGAAAAAAACCCCAAACAAACCAATCATCTATTTCTTTTTTTTTTCTTTTTTTTTTCAGGTCAGCTTTGAGGAGACTATTTTTGTTACTTAACATTAAGATATTTTAAAATGAGTCATAAAACCCATGCATCAGGACAAAACTCCTCTTTTTTGCTAGTGCTCCTCAATGGTGTAATACTGCACCTGAAATGATGTGACAGGCATATAGTCCTGGCCACCCATCAAGAAAACAAATCTTCGGTAACCCAGGTAATTTTCTTACACAGGCTGCAGTGTTGGCTAGTAGTATGCTGGGATCTGGGGCATTTATATAGAACTTAATTGTGCCTTTAGGTCTGGCTGTGCAGAGCAGTAATGCACAGCAGGGAGCAGGAGCTGACATTTAGTATGTCTTGTGATGCCCCCTGGCACTCGGCAGAGCCACGTCCCATTGTGGCTGTGGCATTCCTCACAAGTATTAGGCGTGCTCTGAGAGCCAGGCATGGGGACAAGCACAATGGCACGCAGAGCCATCTGAAGTCTGGCACAGCAACTCTGCTTCAATGAGCCTTGGGGTGAAATTTCTCTTTCCTATGATCTCTGCTTACACATTAGTGTAAAGGGTTTTGCCTGGCCTGTATGAATTCTACAAAGAATTTTTCTGTCTCATTTGTCATTTTGTCTGAAACTGGCAATTCAAACAGGGATACTACATCAGTTTTGATTTCTTTTTAAATTTGAAAGCTGATGATTTTATGAAAGATGCATATTTTATAGCTGTCATATAATACCCATCACTGAAGACTCAAATCAGTACTGTAGCTGCATTACCATGAAGGGTTGGATGCCAGCGAATGCAGCTAATGGTTCTGTTCTTGAGATACTGCACATCTGTAAATGATTGGTATGCTTTAAGATAAACATCTGGCTTGCCTTCTTCTTCATCTTCTCCTAGGGCCTTCCAGTCATCAAAAAAAACATCCATAATTTCATTTTGCTGCAATGCAATTTCCATTCTGTTTTGTGAAAAGAACAGGTAACACTTCAAAAATCCAGATGTGACTACTCAATAGTAGAATTACAAATATTTCTGTAAAGAGGTAGCTTTTGTTTTTCACAACATTAGTTAAAAAATCAAGTATTAATTCCTCAGTGATGTATCACTGCAAGGAAACCCTCTTCTGTTTAAACAGAAATAGATACTGTACTAAGAATTTAGTTCTTTGTTGACCAAGTACAGAGCAATTGTCCCGTTCTTGTGCAAAAAAAATGTCATTAAGTAGGACTTGTCCCAGTAATGGGACATGGCTAAGGGCATAATCATGGGTAAGACAACACCTTTGCTCCCTGCATAACCATCTGCTTGAGTGGGCAGTGTTTGAAAGATCACCTTTGCAGTTTGTTTGAAAAGATGTATTGCTATCGACTTTAGCAGTTCTGATATCTATTTAAACCAACATTCATATTTATATGGCATAGACTTAATTGTTAGTTTCACAGAAACAAGTGTTAACATTTGTTAATATTATAATAATAATAAAGAAAAAAAATGCATAGAAACAAAAAATAAAATTGGTGTTTGACCAGACCAATGATCCGTTCAGAGAAGAGTACTTGCTTGTACTCTGTATTATTTCAGGTAGTCTTTAAGTGTATTGCTGCAGTAATTTTACCTTATATGTACTGCTGTAAGAAATTCTTTCAGCGTCTCAGATGACAGGGTCTCTGCTTTTGCTTCATTTGACAACTGCCTAGTATAATACTGCGTGGATGCGTTTTTTGGATAGGTCCTACACAATTGGAATAAATTTGAATGTAAGTATAGAAAACATTTCAAAGACAGAAACCCATGTAATGTGTAAATTTTAAATACATCGTTTTTCTAGAAACTTTTTAGAAAAGAGTTAAAGAAAAAAGATGCAAACAGAGCATCCAATTTTGTTCTCTTAATCAGTTTGTAACTGAGTAACTCCAGAATATTAGTTGAGATAGGAAACAGTGCAGAGCTTAATAAATAAGCTGATAAATATTTTTTCATACTTGCCATTTTGTCTGAGTACTAGTTTCTTTTACTTTTGGAACTGTTTGCACCCCCACATCCCTTTCAATCATTTTAATACTGAAAGTATTGTCTTCGTAGGACGTGCATTCAGCATAACTGTCTTTATCATCTGAAGCATTCTTATCAGTAAAGGCAATTGGTGCACCAAACTTCCTGCGAACTCGAGAAATCTTGTACTTAATCTGGAAAAGATACATTTCCATGGTTAGCAGAAAAGAAAGTTTTTGGAAAGTTGGTTCTGTCAAATGGCAGCATTCATATAATTGTAGAATTAGTTCTATTAATGATTTCTGTGTTGAGCTTACTCATATTTCTGCACTTTGAAATTCTGAAGTCCTCTTATAAATAAACTACATATGTAATAGAAGACAGGTTTGCAGTTGTAAAACAAGAAGTTTTAGCATTTTTGGATTACTGCTAGTAGAATAAGAGAATTACATTTTCTAATTCATGCAATATCAAAACTGCACACTTAATTAAAGGATTGATTTGCAGGAAGCCTTATGTAATACTGAATTAGGCTTCCAAGACCTAACTTTTCAGCTCTTCCCTCAGTGGAATTCTCAACTTTGGGTGAGGTATTTCAGCTTTCCTTGAAGTGCCTAGGGAGAGAAAAGTACTCTGAAGAAGATGCAAAAAAAATTTGGAGGAGTTTCCTTATGATGAGAACTAGGAAGGAAGAAGGGACGTGTCTTGATTTCTGCCCACAAAGAGAAGCAGGCACTTGATTTCAGGCAGTAGAGAGGTATTGCTTTGTCTTGCATTCATATCCAGGTACTTTTTCCCAGCACCTCCCACAGATCTGGAAAGGAAAGTAGGCTAAAAATTCTTTTGAGTGGACCTTGCCAGCAATGCAGAACACAGAATACTTGGAATGTGAATGTGGTAAATTTAATGACTGTGAATTAGCTTTGGAACAATCAGACATCTTTTTAAGTGCAAGCAAGATGTCCAGTTGCTGAGAACTATCAAAACTTAGCCAGTCTTCCCTGAACAGGGATTTAGGTATTGAGTAAAAATTACTCCTGGACAGTTAGATGCTTGGAGATGCCCCACACATCACAAGTTAAGTGACAGCTGTGAGTTGATCTAGGGTTTGGACATACAATTTTCTCAATATAATCTGTAGATGTAATTAATCAAATAAGTCAGCTTGTAATGCCTGTAAATACTCAAAAGGTGTTGCATGCTACTTAAATGCCATCCATATGCTAGAACTGTTCACTGAGCTTCATGGAAACAGAGCAACGACTCCCATTGTAATCTGGCCAAATTGAGCAAAAGTGGCAGAGGTGCCAATGACCAAAGATGATCAGGATTTATGAACTTAGACCTTAAAAAGTAGTTATGTCCAATGCAGCACCACATGCCTTATTTGCAAGACTTAAAGAGAACAGAGTTAGGGGGAAAAAAAAAAGCTTCTGCAGCGCTTTCAGCTTTTGTTAAAAGTTTAGCTATTTCTGTATTCTTCTCTATTTGTTATTTCTTGAAAGAACTCAGGGAAAACTAGGATTGCAGCTTCCAGTTTCCTGACTTTTTTTTTTAAAGGAACTTAAAATAAATGTAGGGGGTTTATATTCATTTGATTGACTAACTATGGGGAGAGATAAGAAGCACATGGCAGCACAAAGGAGCACATGGCGGCACAGACCCTGGGGGGAGCAGGTGTCACGCAGCAGATCCCTACAGAGAGGAGCCTGCCGGGAGCTGACAGACAGGGGAACAGCGCGTGGTCACCCCACAGAAGGACATTTAGAAAATGCACTGCTGACTCAGCAGTGTGTGAGGGGTCACTTAGTGAGGACTTCCATGTAAAGAAATACTGTGTCTTGAAGAAGTGTATAAAACCAGCCCGTTTCCTTTGAATAAATGATTCAGATCCAGGATCCAGATTCAGATTCCCACCCTGCGAAGTCTGAGTCTCAATCACCGACAACTAACATCTGTTGATTCTGACCTTTGTATCCCTTTCTTTAACAGATTCTTCTTCAACTTCCTTTTCGCTGCCAAGGGAAACCCAAGCTTTGTGGACTTCCAGAGTTTCGTCTCTATTTTCTTCTGTTTCTTCCGCAGTTGCTGAAAGCTGTGATATCAGACAGTGAGAAATGGTGCTTTCTCAGAAATCTGTTACTGAAATGTAAGTATGAACTAGAAACCCAGTTTTCAGTCTTCATTCACACATTCTTTACTTTTGTCTCAGCGCAGTGAGTTGGGTTATACTGTGCCCCTGGGTAGGGCTGGGTTAGGTCCCATTCATGTGCATTAGAATTTTCCAGTAAATGTTGCATATTTAGTATTTATCTACTAAAGAGAGACTGCTGTCTTGAAAGCAAATCATTTTATATATAAAGAATTTAAAGTGATTTTTTCCATTAGACCCTCTGGCCTGGAACTGCATTTTACTTTTCTTAATTGTTTCTTCTCCTGATTCCCTGATGCTGGATGGCAAACTCATATTGAAAAATTATATAATCTTTCTATAAACATTCTCCTACTGTGCAGTGCCTGTGTTCTATTTATTTAGAGCTATTTAGAACTCAAGAACATTTTAATGATTTGAAGAATATATTCATAGATATTATGAAAAAGAAGCATAATACTTCTTTGAAAACTCTCAATATATTTATTGTCTGTTATTTTTATGTCAGAAATATGGGTATTGGCAGAGCAAATTAATGCTTATGATAAAAATGCAGCAGTGGGGGTTATACTGGCCCTCTGAAGTAAAATACAAACATTTAATTTAGTCCTTCTCAGTATAAAATATACTTTTACAGTGATATACATATTTTTCCATGATCAGCTTAACCATTAGAGTAACATCAGATGCTTAACAATACCATTCCTGACATGTTTGTTTGATACTAGATTCTGACATATTCATAGATAGAACAGTGCTGTGGTATACTTGGGTTTTACCTTTAGAAGGTTTTCCTTGGCTTCTTCAGAAGCAACGATGTAAAAGTTCTGTCCATACTGGAGCTTTGGATCAAAAACTACCAAGAGTTCTTCTCCTGGATATTCCTATTTTAATGAAAAAAAAATTAGTGGAAAACAGAAAACAAATAGTATTCAAAACAAACATGAGGTTGTGACTGGAAAAGCTACTACTAGTATAAATTCAGTATCTTAGGTTAATTCTGTGCTCTTAACAGAGAATTTCATGTGCTAACTGAAAGGAATAGAGGGGGTTAATTTTGTATTAAAAGTAAGTCTGGGAATTAATCAGAAAAGAAACTGAATGATTCTCAATAAATAGGCCACGAATTAGGAGAAGCCAAACATATGAAGCTCTGCCAGTTCACAGAATCAAAACTAATAGTATTTATGTTACTTTCAGCATATTTTCAATCTGAAGTTAGTAAAAAAACAAATGCACGGCAAGCCATGAGAAAGTTTGAGTGAACAATGGTCCGTGAGCTATAGCACTCAGATATTACAGCATTGGTGTATTCACACAGAGTCAAACAAGAACAGACCTGTTCCTTAAAAGAATGGACACTCTGAGAGCATCAAGTCTTAAAGTGAGAATGAAATAAGCTACATACTAGGATAACTTTTTTGAGAGGGTGGAAATCAGAATTGTTAGCTCTTGTTTTCAGGTCTTGAATTATGTCCTCTTTTTTAATACACTTGAAACAATTTTCTTCTGTGACATCTTCATCAGCCCGGCAATTAAAAATTTTTTGGGTCTTTGCAGTCAAAAGCAAAGGAAAGATTTCTGGGTGGCCTATGAAAAAAAGCAAAACTGCGTGATAACTTCAATGTATTTATTTTTTAAACATGCATATACACTTTGATAACTCTATGTCTTTTCTGTTTCTAGCATAATGCCTTTGAATCTCTCAGCTTTGTTTTTGGTATTTTGGAAGGCATGAAATACAAATTATATTTAGTTTATTAACCTTTGAAAATACCCAACGTTTTGCACAAAATGAGTATGATTTCCCTGGTATGAGGGGTTTTTTTCCTTCTTGAGCAACAGTTTATTAAGAACTTCAGTGAAAAATCTTTAATGGACTGGTTTTAATACATCAAGGGCAAAAGTGCATGGTTCTGACTTAAGAAAGCCTTTGAACAAATATACTGTTGTCCTTTCCTGTAGGGCAGCACCATATTAAGCCAAAGATTAATCTAGGTGAGGCTTCTCCTAAGTAAGGATGCTTTTCTGATTTTGGACTTTCATACTGCTCCCATTGAGTTCAGAGTGCAGTAGAGACTATTTCTCACCAATTAAATGGGACTACAGCAAGGTCACTAAGATTAAAGTTAGATATTTCTTTTCAGCTTTACTGGAGAATATATAGCTGTTGTTTTCTACACACAGGATCTCTATGAGGTTCATTCACATTAATTCAGAACAAGATATTTCTTATCCTTGCTCTAGCACTGATGTCTTCATTGGTTTTGGGGAGGCTGGATGCAGTTAGGTGACCTGTCAGCTGTGCTCTGAAAACACTCAATCTGAGGGTAACAGACAGTGCTTTGTGATGAGTGTGTGCCACCTGTATGTGAGTAAGGCAATGCACGTAATGCTGCTCTTTCTCATGGTACCTGTTCTGTCTCCAGCTTACATTACAAGCTAAGATCACTCCAGGCCCAGCTCGTTGAATCCTGCCTGAGACCCCTCCTTTGCTACACTACCCTGCTAGCAGATTCATGCTCTGTCTCAGCTGCCCTGGTAAGAGCATTCCTCATGAAGGCCACTATATTTTTGCCTGAAAAGGTTAGCAGACGTTCATCTTTTTGGTGAACTGGAAACTAAAAGACTTGGGGACGTGTATACTGTGTACTATTTTTCCCTACTGAGACGTGCCGGCTGTTGTGATAATAGCTGATACTTTCTATCATCTTTGTTTCAGTCTCTTCTCTTAGTGTGAGTTACTTAGTATTTTATCTTAATTCCCAGCACCTGTGGGGTTTTCCCTCTTTGTGCACGCCTTGAAGAGAAGTTGACATACCTCAAACCATGATTGTGAACAGCTGTGTCAGCGCGTTTTGAGAAGTCATCTCTAATCTAAGCCAACAAGGACTGACAAAACGACAAATCCTCCTTAATCTCTGCATAATCCTATCGCATAATACATTATGTTTGATGAATCTGACATTTATCCTTTAAAATCTTTCAGTGCTGCTACTCCACTGCATCTGCTCTGCCATAGTCATCACTAAAATTAATGGCATGCCTGATGTTTCTGGTGCATGCTACACTATTCCAAGTATGGATTACTTAGTGTCCACTAGTTATTTCGTAGCACACACGATCTGTTTGTAGCATGCACAGGCCATTACTTCACTTTGATCACAAGCTGTAATCAATATTGCATGATATACCTTTTTGATATCTTGGGGAGTTCCAGGATTTCTGTGTAGATGCTTCCAAAAAATACAAAATCATAGGAATGTTGATTGGGAAAGACCTCAAAGTTATCTGGCCCAAACTCACTGTTGCTAACACCAGACCTCAGAAATCCCAGCCAGGAGTAATGGTTGTTTATTCAATAAGCTTTTATGCTACTGTTTTTCAAATGCTGAATCATGTATACAGCCCTGTGCACAAATGCTAATGCTAAAAAAAATCCTTTTAAAGCAATGTAGGTTTCACTGCCAAATGAAACAATACAAGCATGCATTAAAGTTAAGCAGAAATACAGTAGACATAACTATGAGAGGAAACAGAGTAAGAGAGATACTCTAAGTGTATTTTCTTCAATGCTATATTGCTATAAGCCCAAGTTAAGAACAAAGTAATGGTCAGAATTAAAATTACACCTCTCAGTCTAAAGAACTAAAATTCTATTTTGCAGAATATTATTTTTAACAGAATCTATAATATAAGGACCTGATACTGGAATTCTTACATTATAAACATTTCTATTGAATGCTCTTTTCCAGTAAAAAGTGTGTAACATCTGATCATAGGCTTCACATTGTTTTTCTGTTAGTAAATTGTACCTGTAACATTTGTAAGAGTCAGCAGCTCTTAGTGCTATGAGAACTTCACAAAGGACAAGAAATTCTAAGGAAGAAGTAAATAACACTTGCAGGTCTTTTGCTAAGAAGTGCATGCATGGGGTTTAACTCTTGCACAGGCAGTGTGTGCTTACACCAGTGTTATTTTCCTGCTTTCAGCAACAGGTTCCTAGCAGTAGTTTAGCTGTTAGAGCTCTAACCTTATTTGCCGGTAGGTGGAGGTACAACTCTCTCTTACTAAGTATCTCCTGGAACACTGAAAATACATTTTTTAAAGTAACACTTTAATCATCTGAGGGATCACTTTTTGTGCATTTTCATTAACTGCAGCTTAGCCATTTTGGTGATGCTAACCAGAGAACAATTTTCACCCAGTACTCATAGGATTATGTAGGAAAACAAGTGATTTACAGTTTCTTTTAAAATGATCTAGTTTGTGTATTCCTTGTTTGCCACACTGTTTTAGCTTTTAACAATAAAAGCTGTACTGTTACAAGCCAATTAATAAGATAACCCTTTGGACTGTTCCTGTAAAACATAGATAAATTTTACATTGACATCAATTTAAGTTATATCTGAGGAATAATTGCACAAATCAGGTCAGAAGAAAAATACAACCAGAAATACGGAAAATAAAAAACCACTGAAAATAATTTGGTGTCTAAGAAAAAAAAAATATATATAAATCCAGATAATTGCATACTTTTAGCCCTTATACTATGGCCATGCTTAAAACTGAACTTTTCTTGCACAGAAGCAAAATCATGACTTTTAAATGGTTAATTTTTCCCCCACAAAACAAAAGATGCTAATGTCTATTGGTATCTATGATTAAAACCCAGAAGTGATATTCTAAAATCATCTTCTCATGAAATTTAATAATGATTTGACCAAGATCAAAGATTAGTAAATTATAAAAATATTTCATGTTTTTCTTTCAATTGCTAAACTATTTCTAAATGCAAATATTCTGCACCCTATAATTCTGTTGTGATGCTTTTTATTTCCCCTTATCCCAGCTCCTCTCAAACCAAGAAAAAAACCTCTTCTACAAACCCATACCTGTTTCCTGCCTCACTGCCTGCTGCTCGGAGATCCACTGTAATCTCTGTGATAGCTGCATTTCTTAATATTTTCTAATTTTTCTCATTAATAAAAGAAAATATCTTTCCTTTTTATTCCCTGGCATTAGTAACACTGAAGCTTCAAAATGCTTTGAGTATTTCAGAACTACTACTTTGAAGCTCAGTCATCATAGCACTTACCTATACTGGCCATGGAAAGATCAACTTCATCCTTTTTACCTGAAATAGAATGACATGATGCTATCAGTAGTGTTGGTTACAAAACTATAATGAGTAATTTTATCTCTCTCAGTTATTTATATAAAATAGCATATTCTACTTTATCTCATGGTTTTTTAATGCATGGGGCCAAAATAATTAAGGTAGATCTCATGTGAGACCAGATTGCTGCTCGTTTCATTGCTGCTGTCCCTTACATACCAAGCTGGGTTCCTTTTCCTTTTCAGGATTCCTTAGCTTTGTTTTACCTTTTTGTTTCTTTCTCGATGTTTTTGAACCTTTCAAGGTGGTCTTGCTGGATTTGCCACTTTCTGACATTTTTTCAGATTTCTCTAGAGAAAGATACATATCATCAATAATTTAAAATAGGCAATGCACCATGTATGAGTGAAAATTTGGTCCATGACTTTATGTAGCTTATCATTATAATAACATTTTCATATGCAGCTAAAGGTATGTTTCATAATTTTAAATCATAAGCTGTATTTTCATATCATATGTAATAGATGGAAAGACTTCTGTCCAGGGTGATTAAAAATGAACACTGGTTGTCTGAAATAGTGACAGGTGAAATTAGGATAGAGGTTTCCCTTACTGAAAGCTAACGACCTGAGCTAAAGTGAGAAGAGCATGGGTGAAAATTCACAAGTTATAAACGTTTGTCCTAATGTTTATAAGGTAAATCATTACTCAGCTGCACAAAGCATTTCTATTTCCAGTTTATTTTTCAGTGTAGCTCAGTGGAAGACAACCTTGGGTAGATGTAGCAACCACACAGCAGGAGATGATACTGTATAGAAGGCTGCTGCTGTTTCATTTGCTCTCCTTCGTCCCAATATCTGGCAAAAGGATTAGAACAGTAGTGCAGGAAAGACTCAGTTCCATGGCAAGAAGAAATGCAGTTCAGCCTGCCCGCTCAGGCCGGACAGCACCATCATGTGGGAGGTGCTCACATAGCAGCCCATGGAACAACTAAATTAGGATGGCCCAAATTCTCTTAGAAGTATTAAAATTGTTTGATGTTAATATTGAAGAGCCAGAGGCGTTCAGATGGGGTGAGGACAATGGAGCTCTCACTTTGTTTGTGTCCTCCCTCTTCCATGTTCACACTTTTTAACACGGTAAACTGACTGGGGGAGGAACCATTTTTTAAATGTCTGCAGAGCACCCACAGTATTTGGATGCTATTACAATTTTAACACTAACAAGAGGAAAGTGGATGCAGACAGGACAGAAAGAATGCTGGCATGATATAACTATTTCTGATGATCTCTTACAGGAGCTACAGCCCATCTGCCTGTGCATGTGAACAGCACATTTACTGTCAAGATGGTTAAAGTGAAAAGGTGAGTTTATAAAATAAATGTTCTGTGTTGAGAGTTTCCTTATGAACAGCCTAAAGCAGTGAGTGCTAAAACATGCTGTGGCCCGTGCATTTGCAATTTCAGTGGCATACCCAGACTGAGAAACAGTGTTTTACTGTTTGTAACACAGTTCTCAAATACTCCAGAAACAAGCAATATAACCTTCGCTTCTGATCTGAATTTTAGTTTGGAGATGGCCACTGATGGTAAGATACAGGTCATGGATTATAGCCTAGGTTTGGGATACACGACCTCCCATGAATTCAAGGTAAATTTCAGGGTTGACTTTAATGTGAGCAGAGTCTGACACTTAGTACAATTGTGCTTTTTTTTTTTCACTCCAATCAAAATAGAAAAATATGCTCTATATAAATCCTCAGACTCTTTTCTGTATCATAGCGGCTCTTGCAGACCACAGGTGGCAGGCTGCACCCACGGCATGTTAGTATATTTCTCTGTTTGTTTAATCTCTCTTGATTATAGCAAATGCAGTCCCCTTCACCACCTGTCTGCAGAATGGTAGCAATTTAATCTTCTGCTTCTTCCAAAAGGCAATGATGATACCAAGGCAAAGAAAATGAATGTTTCAGAATTCTGAAACTTTTGCTATGGGATGATGTTTTTAAAAACCCCACAAATCATGTATAATGAATCTAAGGAGAAAGTTGGGTATTTTTTCTGCCCTCATTCTCACAGTCCTTTTGTCAAATACAGGAGTAGAAACACTGTTAACATAGTTTTGTGTAACAGTCAATATATTTTCATATATATATCATATATATTTACATATTTTCATAGATATGTATAATCTTTCAAAGGAGCCCATACAATATGCTTAACTTACAGTTCTGAGACACTTAGGCCTACCTCACAGAGAGTGCATGTCAATTCATATGGTTAAAAGAGACTAATTTTTCCTTATTTCCTTTAAAAAAGAATTATTTTAAAGGAATTTTTTTTAAAAAGGATTTTTTTCCTTATACAGGAAAAAAAGTGCAAAGCTGTTTCTTATTTATCTTCTCGTATATTTTACATACAACAATTGTGACCCATTTTGTAAATGGGTTCTGTAACTATTCTAATTTGAAACTAACCTTTATGCCTCTCTGTAAGAGAGACAGCCCTCCAGGATAGGAGGTGAGGCCAGCTGTTGTAGAAATTAGTTGAAAGACAATATGAACCCTCTCAAATATATTCCAGTCACAATGTCTTACTTCACCATTGCGTAACTATGCAACAAAGCTAGTTTGGAAATTTTGAGTGAGTTCCTCCGAGTATCCTAAATTCTAAGTCACATGAATGGCTGAAACACCAAGAAGGCTGAGATAAGTCACATGCCTATGTTTAGTAAAATAACTCACAAATAAAAACATCCCCTTCCTTTCAACTGATTTCAAGTGTATTTTACCTATAAAAACAGTTAAAACTCTTGAAAATGGTCTCCCAGTAATCAGTTCCTCTTCCTTCACTGCAAGGATGAGCTACAGAGGTAGATGCAGCACTACAGAGAGAAGGGCAGTGGTGGTGAAGTTGGTGTCAGTGCCTGGTGCATGTATTTGCATTTGTTAGTACAAAAAGTGTCCCTGTTTAAGGGCTGCAGATGACTAGAGCAGTCGGTGGGACTGTTCGTGCTTCCCTCTGGGATGCACAGCACCTCCCAACTGGAACGCAGATAGAAAAGTACAAACTACTTATCTTCTTTCACACTATCCCCAACACTGTATCGCCCCTGCCCGTTTGTCATCCTGTGGGCATATGATTGTCAGTGGTCAGGAAACATGGAAGGCCTGCAGAGAAAGCAAAGGCAGAGCTTCCAGAAACTTCTTTGGAAGCATAACCAGGCCCACAGCCACTTACAAAGCCTATATGCAAAGTTGGTTTTTACACAGGAAAATGGTAACCTCCTGGTGCTCCCTTCAGGACACAAACACACACTGAGGACTTTAAAATAGGTACTGAAGAGTGGCCTTTTGCACCTCTCCTCTTCCATAAAAAATATAAAAGAACGAAAGTCCCAATATGTAAGTTTAAAGCTACTCTTTTCAGAAGTTACCTCTTAGTTCAGGGGTTTGCATTTTTTCACTAAGTTTTTATACAAAATACCAAATCCTATCAAGAAAGCCATGAAAAAATCAGTTTGTGTTAGTGGACTGTCTGAAAATATGGCCAAAATGGTTAATTTTTTAAATCTTTGGTTAGTTCCTATTCTCTTAGGGATATTTCTATACTGCTTATTTAAAAAAGGACTTGTCAAGACACACAGAATGTGTGTCTTTCCATTATGTTTATGAAAATTCATGATTCTATGATTGAGAGGAGGTTGGAAACTGCATTTAAATTAACATAATTTGAAAATTTTAAGAGTGCAAACCTATATAAAATTATAGCTCTTGAAAATCAATTGTCATAAACATTGCCATGTATTTTATTTTTTAAGAGTAAGTAACATTTAGATTTCATTAATTACGTTCAGTCTAATTTTTCAGCAGTTTTTCAGTGGAACACAGTGTTACATTATGTAATTACTAAAACCTGGGTAAATATTTGACAACTTTGTTCGACATTTTATAGCCTAGTTTGTTTACAGATGGCTCTAATATTTTTAACATTAGGCTTAAGAGAAAAAATAAGATCAGAGTGTTCTCCTAATTACTTAATGTACTGAAACATTTGCAGCTATAAACAAATCCATGAAGTTGCTAGGTACTGCAAAAGGCAACAGTTAATTAGCTATCAGTTCTACAAGAGGTGCTGTCTGATTTCAGGACACAGAATGATTCATTAGTTGCCTAATTGAATGATTAAGGTCCAGTTTGTGTGCATATTATTTTAGGACTGTAATTTACTATAATTTGGAATGACAGAAGAATTGAATGCATGTCCATTTTACAAAAGCACTACAAGGAAAGGATCAAAACCATGTGCTACTTGCTTTTTGTTGTTGTTGTATCACTGCCAAGCTAAAAAATACATTTCTGTTGGTAAACATTTAGGAACTTGTTAAAAATACCATCTTGAGAATTACTTTCTCTCCAGAAATTCACATACAATGTTCCCTTTAATTAAATTTATTCTATTTTGCTCTACACAAAGAGCAGATAACAGAAAATTATTAAAAATTATTAGTAATATTTGTGCATATTTGGATGCAACTACATTGTAGAAGTTGAAGGGAAAAGTCCAAGCTGAAGTTTTGGCAACTGCCAGATCATTTTAGCATATAAATAGGTCTATTTGAATGTACCTGGTTTCACACTTATAACTTTTCATTAAATCAGGCTTACTTGAACCTGGTGTTGATTTTGTTACTTGATAGAAACCAGTAGGTGTAGTTACAGTATCTGGGATGATAAGCACAGTATGTGTAAAATTAGGTTAAGAATTCACAAGAAAGCCGCAAGAGAACAAAATGGAAAACTTCATTGGAATGTTGGCTAATACAGTGTTCAGTTTCTTTCCTTTCTCTCAAAGAGAAATAGAGTAAAATTGGAAAAGGTATAGCAAGGAGGATTGAAGACATAGAACATGTTTAGTACTGGGAATAAACTAGGATTCTTTTCAGCCTGAAAAGGGTATGATAGAAGTCAGTGAAATCACAAGAGACATAGAGAAAGTGACCAGGAGATGCTGATTCACCGTCCTAACACAAGATCGAGCTGGCATCACATGAGCTTATGGATATGAAACAAACAACTAGGAACAAACACCAGGACTGCAGAAGTGTTTCATTGCACAATAAGTGCTTGAATTATGGAATATACTGCCTGTGGGCAGGACAGCTGTCAGAAGCACACAATTTCAAAAAGTAACAAGGCAAACTGACAGATGAAAAATTGAGGGCTACTAAAAATAATGATAATACATCTGGCTATAGAAATGAAACCACAAATCCAAGAAAAAAAGGGTGCAAAGAGTGGAAGTATGGCTTTACTATAATCTTGCCCGGACAGGACTTCTGGTATGAGCCAGTATAGCTGGTCTAGGTTATTAATATATTGCAACAATTTGGTTGGTACTTTAAAAGTTACTAAGTATGATACAGAAGTTGTCATAACCTGGTCCTGCCAGGAACCAAACAGTAACATATGTTGCCTTGTCATGACTTTTGAAACAGAAATGCTAGATTGTAAAAATTTACATTAGATAAGACTTCTTTAAGGAGAGGTAAGAAAAATAATCATCTCGTCTTCGAAATGTGCGAGCTGGGTCGCTGGACCAAGGTAATGAATGAGATCAGGGATGGGGGACGTGGATTTGCGGGGTGTTTGCAGCAGCGCGGGTGGGCTGCGGCGGGCCCGGGGAGTGTTTGCAGCCGGGCCCTGGTCCCCAGCCCCGCTCCGGCCCTCGGCACAGCCCCGCCGCGGGCGCTGCCCCGGGCCCGCTGGCAGTGCCGCGGGAAGAGGCGGCGGAGGCGGCTCGGTCGCGCATGGCAGCCGCGGGCTCCGCGCCAGCCGCTGTGCCCTGCCGGCTGCTGCCCGTGTGCTCCCGAGTCGGGCATCCTTCACCCGCTTCCACAGCGCTGCCGGGCCCCCTTCGTGCCCTTTGTCCCCTACCTGCGCGGCCGCGGCCCCGGCCCGGCGCGGCCCCGGCGGCGCGCGGTTGTCACGGCGACGCGGCCAGCCGTGATTGACGGCTCGGACAAGCAATCAGCGCCCTGCTCCTCAAACCCGCCCCCGCGGCGGCAGCCAGACAAGAACTACCAGTCCCAGCATGCCATGCGCGGGAGACGCGCCACCGGCGGGACTCCGGGGCGCGGGGCACGATGGGGTCTGTAGGCGACAGGCGGCGGCAGTCCCCTCTGCAGCCAGGCCACCCGCGCACCCCCGCCCACGCATCGCCTCGGTGTTGCCTGCCGGGCAGTGCTGGGGCCGTCTCCAGCTGGGATTTAGGCGATTCGATGCGGTTTGTTAATATGAAGATTTGTATTCTGTATCTTTTGTATTTAAGATGCATACAAACAATTTAGTTTGCCTTGCTGCAATGTAAAACACAGGAGCCCAGGAGTATCTTTCTCTCCGTGCGGAGCACCCAATGCTGGTCCTTGGTGCCACTCCGAGGTCCATCCACCCCTTCTTACGGTAAGCAGGGGAGGGTTCCTTCTGTCTTCCGTTTCAATCTGTACAGCCAGGAAGTTCCCTTTCTTAAAAAGCCTGCTACTCTCCTTGTTTTGGTCTTGGCCTTATTGTACCTTCTCCTTTTATACCGGTGTTCAGAGTGGTACTTGCAGCACGAATTAGGCAGCTGAAGACTGTACACAGTTATAACCCGAGGTTTATCCTCTTTTCAGGCAGCAATGCCAAAGGGATCATTCACACAGTGCAGTGGGACTGGCACAGACCCAAGGCAGGAGTCCGTTTTCTTTGAAGTTCAGTTAATAACCTTAATAGCTTAATTGTGTATAAGTGGAATGATTTAAGCATATCCACTGTACCAGCAGCTGCCCTTCGTAATTACAGTTCTGTGACCTGAAAGGGATTTTTGGGGGTTTTTTTGTTTGTTTGTTTGGGGTTTCTTTATGACGGGTGCGACACAGCTATTTATAACATAAACATCATTTCCCCTGGTGGAGAAGCCTAGGTCAGTAAATCTGGAGCCGGCATTACCATCCTATAGGAAGTGTATTACAGTGTGGAGAGCCGCCTGTCACGTGCGGCAGGAGGGAGATGAGCAGCACAAGGTGTCAGAGGCCGCGTGTGCCGGTGTGCACAGCACAGCCCAGCCCCGCATAGCCCGGCACGGCACAGCCCAGCCCAGGGGCCGGGGCGGGCTGTCGGAGGCCGCGGCTCCCCCACCCAGCCAAGCGGAGCCGGGAGGGCGCGGAGGGCGGCTGCGGGCCCCGGGCTGCGGGCACCGCGCTCCCACGGCCGCCCCCGCGGCAGCGGCAGCCCCCGGGGCCGGGGAGCGGCAGGACCGNTTTAACAGCGGGGGAGAGGGGCGGGGGTGCACCCTCGGCCCCCAGCCTTCGCCTTTGGGGTGCCACGGTAGAGGGGGGCAGTGGCTGCCGCGCTCCGGCCTGGCCGGGGGTGGGGATGCGGATGCGGGCGGCTCCCGCGCCGGCCCCTGAGCCATCCGCAAGGCTGCGGCAGCCCGCGGGTGCTGAGAGCCGCCTGCAGCGGCCGGCAAGGGGAGGGCGGCTGAGGGAAGGGCCCGGCCCGGCCCGGCCCGGCCCGGCCCGCAGTGACAGCAGCGGCTGTGACCGCCCGGCTGCCGAGACCCCGGCCCGGGCTGCGGGGGAGCACAGGGCTGCGCCTGTCGGAACGGCGCCCCATGCCCGCCGTGAGAGCCAGAAGTGGGTTTGGGGCTTTTGGTTGTTTATTGGTTTTGTTGTTTTTTGTTTTGTTTTTGTTTTTTTTTTTTAATCCAGCACATACATTGACAGGACTATTGCAGTGTCAGAGTAGGGCTTAATTTTAGAAATGCTAGATCAGCTGTGAGAAAGATGAGTGGAAACCACAGCATACTGTACTGTATCCTGCAGGACAATGGAAGTCTGACAAAACAGGAGCTGAACTTTTTAAAGCCTCTGTTTGGGCTTGTTGTTAGTGTTAAACTGCTGACTCAAAACTTTTCTTGCCTTCCCTGACAACTGGGGAAATTGAAGGTTTCAAATCCTATCTGAAACAGACTGTTGTTCTGCTGTGTGCAGGGGCTGCTGGAGGACACTGGATGTGACTGGATATTTGTAAAAATCAATCGTGATGATTTTTTGTTTGTGTTACATAAAAACTATTCTTATGGAAATCAAAAATAAACTGTCTAATAAGGCACATCTTTATTGACAGCCTAGGCTGTCTTCTCTGTTCTTAATGTAATCAATTTTTTATCTGAAATAAATGTTCCTGGCTACTTGTTGAATATTTTATAAAGCTTTTATAAAATGTTTGGGAGTCAGTGAATTTAGTAATAGATCAAAATCTAAACATGCCGAATACTATTCAGAATAATGTCTCAAAAAGTGTTTATAAGGCTCCCATCTAATCTTTCCCCCTCATACTCAACTCAAATGTGAGCCTCTTTGGCTAATCACGATTCAGTTACCTCTTGGTCTTTTTGTTTTGTTCATCATCGCTGTTGATTTGCATTGGGTCTTTTATGGCAAAAGAAAAAGATACATAATCCTGCCAAATGACAAATTAATGCTCTCAGGTAATTCATCTGGACTGCAGTTTGTCATGCTCCATCTCCATTTCTAAGAGTGAACAATGCTAATAGTAATGTATAAGGAAACCGCTGCCTCTCTTGAAAATTCCATTTCTTTCAGGGACTGGACATAGGCTTGTAGGCATGGGGGGAAATACTAGCTGCAGCAGTAGATAATTTTTCCAGAAGAGTGAGTGCTCATGAGAGGCTTTTGGTGCTCTTCTTGAGTCAGAGTGCCTTGCATATAATGCTGTTGTTGTTAAGTGAGAGAGGAAGACATTTTCAGGAAGTGACCCTGTAATTCCAAATGGACAGAAATTCCACTATTAAATACGTGTCCTGGCAGCCTAGCTGCAAATTTAAGAACTTGCCCAAATTTTTCTTGGAGTTCTTCAGAATGTGTGCAATAATATGAGAAAGGTCTGAAATTCAGTGTAAAAGTGCAAGTGCCTTTCACAGAAGATAAACATCTTTGGAGGCCAGGTCGTTAGTGCAGACTGATTTGGTGCTACTATATTGATGCTTGCATGTTTTTCAACTGACAAGGACTGCTTTTCTTTTCAGAAATGGAAAATCCCGAAGTGGCTGTGAGCAGCTGCAGTGCTCATGATGATGAAAACCTTTGCAGCTACAAACGACACTCATCAGTATCACAGGAGGGGCTTTTAGAAGACCAGCTTAGAAGGAAGTTAAAATTTTTCTTCATGAACCCATGCGAGAAATTTTGGGCTCGGGGTAGAAAGCCTTGGAAACTTGGGATTCAGTTACTCAAAATAGTAATGGTTACAGTTCAGGTGAGTAGCTGTGGAAGCAGGGACTCAGCCTACGGGAAGTCACATGAATGCAGGTGACATGCTATTCAGGGTGTGGTGCAGAGGAAAGGAAAGCATAGATTGCAAAATTATCTTATTTGCATATATATAGTTTAGATCTCAGGTGGCATAATTTTCTCCTAAAACTATGGACTGAAAAAATAGCTTTCTGGGAGTACAGATGAAAGGAACCATGCTTAAGGGCTCAACTTGACTTTTTGCTGTACTTTTTCTTCTTTCCCATTTTTCGCCCCAGAGGATGGCATCCTACACATCTGTTACTCCAATACTTGCTTCAAGTGTTGTGTTTGAGGGAAGGAAAAGTTGCTTCTGTTTCAGTATCACAGTGATAAGAACTGAAACTGGTGCCTTTTCATGACATTCGCTTGTATCTTGCATGTGGCATACAAACTCTTGCACTGAAAAAGACCTCAGAAATTCTTCCTCACTCTTCCTCTCACCCAGCCTTGCACCACAGGTTTCATATAACACATTTATCTGCTGCCCAAAACACAATTGTTTGTCTCAAAGTTCTGTGGTTAAGGCAGAAGAAGGTTTTTCATAAAACCTTTCTAATGCCTCAGATGATGATCCTTCAGAGTCACCCACGTGTGATTTCCCCTTATGGTCGTGCCTGTGCTGTGACAATACATGTATAGAAAAGAAAGTTTTCCATGGTTGCATGAATGACGGCAGGAACTGCAGAATTAAGTGTCCTCCTGCTGTGCATCTGGCGGCATGTTTGTGTTCCTTACTGCTCTGTGTTTAAATGTGCCATCATTCTCTGATTGCCACCTCTCCCATTTTGCAACTAAAAGTAAAATTTGATGATGGAAGAACCCAAAATAAGAAAGAAACTAATGCTGATTTAGTATTTTCAGAGAAAATCTGCCCCTAAGTAATTCAGTCTTAGCACTGTTGGTTTGCTGGTGTGTTCCTGTGTGCCGAGCACACTGAGCTTGCCTACAGAGCATTTCAGTATCTCTGTAAGTGAGTTACCCTTATCAAAATCTACATATCCAGTTTGCACCATGGCCATAAAACTAATCTGTAGACTACGGATTCAGACTTATCTCTGATGAGTTTTCTTCACAATACACCTGACACCAGATTTGAAACAATAGCCAAGAGAATTGTGAGCTCCCAGGAACAATACATCATGTACTTCTAGAAACCTTTTCCAGTCTGGATCGTAGCTAACAGAGTTTTGTGCTCACTTTTCATGAATGGTTGCAATATATTTTTTTTTTACCAGCTTCAGGTATTATCCTGTTACAAGCACAGCTTTGGTCAGTTATTCTTAAAGCACTTTTCACTGAAACTTGATTGAGAGATGTTTGTTTTCCGGAGTTGTCCTCAATTTGCCTTTTGTGCACTGGAGTAAGGACTTCAAAGTGGGGTCTTGTTAAGTCTAGTCCTGCTTTTTTGGCTGAGGAACAACGATACTCCCTGAGGGCAAGTCAATTGACGCCAGGCTGAACTAACAAAGCATGTGTAACAGTATATAGGGAGCTCGAACCTGAGATGGTATCATTTTCTTTGTGAAAATTCAAGTCCTTGGCCAAGATGCTGTAAACATGTTAAAGGCACATACTCGAAACCCACTGTTTCCTTAAAATCAAACTTTTATTGGACTAGCTGTGAAATGGAGCAGCCTGCATGTAATTGCCATGTCTACCAGTGAGACAAAAGACTGGCTGTTCATAAGACAGGGTTCATATGTTAATCCAGAAGCCAACTTTGTCTTTGAACAGGAAATATAAATGTCTTTTTCAGCTGGTGGTTTTTGGATTGAGCAATCAAATGGTGGTTGCCTTCAAAGAAGAGAACACTGTTGCATTCAAACATCTCTTCTTGAAAGGATATATGGACAGAATGGATGATACCTATGCTGTCTACACACAAACAGATGTCTATGACCAGATATTCTTTGCAATAAACCAGGTAGGGATTGTTGCTGCAATATGTACTATATATATGATCTTTGCCTGGGTACCTTTTCTTGAATTGAACTTTGTGTCAATTTCTTAAGACTAAAGCATCAACTCATTTAGGTTTTCTGTCATTGCTGGAGCATTGTACTGTGGTGACATCGTTAAAGCTAATCAGTGTACTACTTCTACACTAAAAACACTCCTTGGATCTGAGCCAGAATTCTTTGCAAGTAACAAATTAGGCTTTCTAGTAAGGATTGTAAAGAGAAAAACATAAGCAAAAAGGTATTTAGATCCAAATCCTGTACTTAATATTTTTGTCAAATATCTTAAAATATTTGAGGACTCAGCTCTTGTGTGGTTTAGGTTTCACAGTTCTCTAGGTGACCTTTGAAATAAAAGAGATGGGTTATAACAGATCCAAATCCTTCTGGGTTTGCTTTGTTTTGGGTTTTTTTTTTCTCAAAGACAAACGGTTTTATTGCCATTTAAGTTGGTTTGTTTGTTCTGAACTTTAGTACCTCCAGCTGCCCAACATCTCAGTTGGAAATCATGCATATGAGAAGAGGGGAGAAGAAGAGACACCTCTGGCTGTTTGTCAGCAGTTCTACAAGCGAGGAATCATCTGTCCTGGAAATGACACCTTTGATATAGACCCAGAGATTGTGACTGGTGATGAACCTAATCTATTTTATCAGTTCTTTGGGAGGAGGGACCCTACATTTTTGATAAATTCTTTAGAAAACTTTACAGTACTGGATAGTCTTATCACATGATTTGTATTGAATTTACTACCAGCCAAAACTGGTAATAAAAGTACTGTGTAACTAACCTCTAGCCCTCACCTCCAATGTCTAATGCCACAAAGAAGTGATGAGCCTTTAGCACTGATGACCATCTAATATGAGTATTTGGGGCTAATTTTCAGGAGTGTTCCCTGTGAATTCATGATGAATAACTTGGCTGGTGTTCAAGGAAGCCAGTGTATTTGTCAGTTGGCTTCTCAGATGACTCCTCACTCAAGCGTGCTATCTTGTCTGGTGTAGCCAACAGCTCATAACAGCCTCGGGAGTGGGACAGGCAGATTACAGTTAAAGAACCTGATAATCCATGAGATATTGTTGTGAGTCCTTATCCATTCCAGACTGCTTGTACATTGAGCCAACGACTTGGTTAGACAACACAACAATGGGAAAGCACAATTTGAATTTCACTCTGGATTTCCCCAGGTGAGGAGGAATGAGCACCTCCTGTGTTGGGGTGTTGGTGCACTTTCCCTGTGAAGGGCTAATCTGAAGCTCTGTTGCAGACTGGTGGCGGTGCAGCTCAGGTTCAATCTGAAGGCAATCAACCTCCAGACCGTTCGTCACCACGAGCTCCCTGACTGTTACGATTTCACTCTCAGGGTATGTGGAAGCCTGCCATGTGTCTTTCTGTTCAAAACCAGAAACTGACTTGCTGGTTTACTGCACACAGTCAGCACAGATATTTTCTGAAGAGTGTTGAGTACCACTGGGTCAGTGGTGCCAGATTACTCTGTTAGGGCTTAGTGTACCCTGTAAATAACCAGCAGTTGTCACTGTGGGAGGTTAAGCTTGGAGTGCTCCTGATGTGGTCCTGAAGTACTTGCTTGGCTTACAGCCACTTGTGCTCGAATCCATCTGAAGTATAATGGAAGTGTAAATCCCTTCTCTTTAGAGAGATGGTTCTGGGAAAGGTTGTTTTCAGATCATAGAGGAATGAGAATGTAGTTTAAAGGATTGCACCTAGTAACTAGTTGATCAAGTGATTTGTGGCAAATACATGGTTTACCAGATTTGTCTTTTATTTTGACAGCATTTATTTGAAGATGCTGGAGTCATGCTTAAAAAAAATTATGCTTAAAAGAGTTTTGTAACTTTTCCCCTAGGGTAATTATTCTGGATCATTATGCAGGCTTAGCAATACAATGGGCTACATATGTAATTGTATAACTTTATAAAGACATGCACCTTTTTTCATTTGTTTTTGTTTTTAATACAGATCGTGTTTGATAATAAAGCACACAGTGGAAGAATTAAAATAAGTCTAGACAATGACATAGCAATCAGGGAATGTAAAGACTGGCATGTTTCTGGATCAAGTAAGTGACATAAATGTGTTCAAATTTTCATGCTGAAATTTTGTCCACTAGCAAAATGTTTGTTAACCTTTTTCTTTTTATTAAAAGGTGAGGCACCACTGACATACAATCTCTAGTACGGGTGCTCTAAATCTGATTTTCTAAGAAATTGCTGTTTTTCAGCCTCTGATCTGGAATCCTGGGAATCCAGCCACACCATTACTTTCGGTAGCAGTTCTCAAGGCTTGCACCATTGATAATGTCAAACCAAAATTTTTCCATGCCTCGCTGTACATCCTTGTATCTTTCACTATTGAATTTAAGCTGCTCATTTCTTAACGCAGGGTTGGAACTGTTCTAGCACCAGGCAATAGGACACATGATAATGGTGGAAAGTTGAAACTGATTTACTCTAATTTCAAGACTTCGTACCAGGAAAGATAAGGAAGCATTGTTGCTAAGGCTTGCTGGAGTGGAATGGCTAGAAACACTTCTTACTGTTGCTTAAATGCCATTTGCCCTGTATTTGTCTATAACTGAGGTGCACAGTATGGTTAAATTTCTTATATAGTGACTCACCAGAATGAGCCACCTTTGTTGGCAGCTATTTGGCCTGGTCAAAACATCATCTTTTTTGATTAGCAAAAATAATCTCTTTGATAGTCAGAAGCTTTCCAGGACTTGAGATTCCACTCTGCGACAGGATGAACCAGGTCCTTTTTCCTACTTTGCCACCTTCCCCGTCGCTATGCCTGTGTTAGGGAATGAAGAGCTGGTAGTGAAAAAGGAGAACTGGTGTTTTTGTGAAGGTCCAGACTGAAATTAATTAGGGGGAATCGAAGGAAGAGCATCCCGGAGCTCGGCGCACGGTGCCCTGGGCTCCCCGGCCGCCGTGCCAGCGGTGCCCAGCAGACGGCGCTGCCGGGGCCGCTCCCCCTTGCCCCGAGGTCCGCGCTGGGTGACCGAGTGTGCCTCAGTCAAAACCATCCCCCGGGGCACCCTCCGTCATGTTCTGAAATCCAGGGAAAGGCAGGAAGGTAATGACTGCAGCTGTACAATAACAGCTTGTTGCTGTTCTGCACTACGTGGCAAAACCAACTTAAACGGCAGCAGTGTAACAAGGAAGTGCAGCGTGGGCTTTTTCTGAGTAGTGCAGTTCGTGAAGTCAACTTGAACTTTAGCAGCCCATTTTGTAGAATTGGTGCATGTTCTTGTAAATTTAGCACTTATTTGTTTGTTGGTTTTTTTTTTCTCACACCACCATTCTTTTAGCATTAAAAATCTAATCTTTATACTGTCCCACCTAGTTTCAGCTGCATGCTAGGTATAAAAACAAACAAAAAGATTTGGTGCAATGTTTAGCATTAGATGATCAAGAATGTGAATTTTAGTAACATAAGAGATGGAGAACTCATGTCTAACTCAATGCTGATCTTGGCTAGCAGAGCAGTAGTACAAGTTATCTGCACTGCCCTAGGATGGAAAAACTGACTGTCAAATACTGGTCTGAGAGAGAAGATACATATTATAAAGTTCCTAGGATTGTCTAAAAATTTTTTGAGACGTTCTATCACTCCAGAGGCCATTCCAGTCCCTGTAAAATGATTAACTCTCACCTCTGATTCTGCAGGGCTGCAAGAAGCACCCACACTCTGGTATATTTTTGTTGTGGTATCAACCCTCCTAAATTTACAGAAGCGGTATCTATAGTGCAGATGTACTGTCTCTCATGAAAATATGTCAAATAAACCTTTGTAGGAAAAAATGCTAAGATTTTTCTTAATTCAGTTGTATAAATATAATTAACATCCTGATTTTTACTTCAATACTCAAGATGGTCAGCAAGATTAAATGCACTATAAACATGTACATTTTGTTCTTGCAGTACAGAAGAACACCCATTACATGATGATCTTTGATGCTTTTGTCATATTGACTTGTCTGGCTTCATTGATCCTTTGCACTCGATCAGTGATTAAAGGAATTTGGCTCCAAAGGGTGGGTATAACTCCTTCTTTGGAAAGCCTTGTCTTGTGTAAGCCTGATTAACTGTTGTCTTTCCTCCTTTCCCGTAGGAATTTGTAAGCTTTTTCCTATATTATTATAAGAAAGAAGTATCTTTCAGTGATCAAATGGAATTTGTCAATGGATGGTACATCCTGATTATGGTTAGCGATGTCTTAACTATTGTTGGATCAACTCTAAAGATGGAGATACAAGCTAAGGTGAGCCTTTCACACTGACAGATGGAAGGAAAACTGTTTGTCTCACCTAGATTTAAATCTCTCAGAGGACTTTAGGCTGGCTGCACTTGCTTCTGAGTGGCATGAAATTTTAAAACTCTGTCTTCTCCAGAATTGCAACTCATGCATGTTGCTTCTAGTAGCAAGATTTAAAACCTCCTTCTATCACTCTGTATTACAGTTCTAAATTATCTATGCTCCCTCTGACTGAGGAATACAATGAACTTAATCCCTTAAAGTTTGTTGACTTCCTCTCTTCCTCATTTATATTTGCTCATTTGATGGATTTTTTCAAATTTAGCATCAAACTTTTGGAACTCTGTTTACAAGTGTTTAACGAGCACAGAGTCTCTCTCCTTAAACATCACTTTGCTGCTTTCCCAGCTTCTGTTTTCCAGCATGTATGTAACAGTCAGCCACAGCAGGTTCTGGGCTTTCACTTTCTAAAATAAACTAGGTATGGACAAAACTCCAAATTCGTAAAACATTATGTTTTACAGAACTAGGGAAGAAAAATTATTATAATATGCTATCCTGAAGCACTCTGATACTCAGATAATATTGTTCTTCACAAAATCTGTAGCAGACTTTGAAGTGTGACATTGCAACACAGGGGACTTTGGACAGTAGTGATGAAAGGATGGGTCTGAAATCCATCTGCTGACAGCTTGACTATCACAAACACCCTGTACAAATTGCCCTGTCTTACCGTAGGACCTATAAACTCACTGAGAGTAGAAAGAAGCTGTGAGGAAGTTGGCTAAGATAAGAGATAGTTCCATCCTGCTTTGGGAGAAGCAAAGAGGAGAACAAGATTGGAATAAGATCTTGCATTTGGGGTTCCTGTATCTTCTATTATAAATACATCTATTTATATATGTTTCTTTTCTTAGAGAGTATTTTACTAAAGCTCCTCTCTACAGGTACATTCACTTCATTTTGCAAGCCTTGTGGACCATAATAACAAGATCTTGTTCCATGTTACTGTATGAAAGTTGTTGAATAGCAAGTTCACATTACAGTAGCCTAAATTTGTTTCTTGTCAAGCTCTAAATGAATTATGCTGATAGAAAAGATTAGCCAATATCCATTGCCAAAACCTATTATTTATATTTTATTCTTAGGAGAATAAAACCAGAAAATAATGAAAACTTCTTATTCAAGTAAGCTGTCACGATCCATTTCAGAGTAGAGCTGCAGTTCAGGAGCAGAATATTTGCTAACTTGGATGAAAACAGGCCAGTATGTATAGGTGGAAAAAACAGCAAAGTGCCAATAAATATAAGTTCTGGTTAGAATTAATTAGAAACTAATTAGTCTTCTCCTTGATAGCTTCTATACCTTATAGTTCCCAAGCACCTAACAAGATCCTCCTGAGTATTTATCTGAGCAATGCTGACAAGTCATGCTATTTTTTACAAACAACTTTTCCTACATACTGGAAGAACCTTCTCTGCTCAGTGTCATGTCTACACTGTCCATTGGGATGCAGTGCAGAGATTCCTAAGATGCTCTGAGGAATCTGTCAATGCAGATTCCAGAAGCAGTTGATGCAAGTCTGGAAGCAGCATAAAAATGCTTGCAGTGCCACTGCAGATCTGGTGAGCTGGGTACAGAGGGGGTGTCTCTGCTTCTGCACTGCACCTGCACTCTTGGCCTTGCAAATAAAGCTCATCTCGTTAGAATCTGTTTTACAAACAGCCATGTGTTAAGGCATGTGAAATGAGTTGCACTTGAAAGTGCCCCTGCTCTTTGGTGGGACCTCCCGCTAACGTATATTGCCTCAAACTAATTTCTGATTGGGAGAGTTTGCCAAAGGGAAAATGTTTCTTAACAAATCTTTCTAGTAATGGGAGTTGCAAATTAGAACCTGGTTGTTACAATAATTTATTTTTTTCCTTTCTTATTTTTTCATTTCTTCTCTTGCTTTTTTTTCAGAGTCTGACAAGTTATGATGTCTGCAGCATACTCTTAGGAATATCCACTATGCTTGTTTGGCTTGGAGTCATTCGCTACCTAGGTTTCTTTCAGAAGTATAATGTAAGGATCTCCTGGGATCTTCATGTTGTTGGTATTTATTCTGTTTGTTGCTATAAGAGGGCTAGAAGAAGTATCTGGTTGAATTCTAACTGTTTGCATTGCTTTGTGCAGCTTCTCATCCTAACACTGCGAGCAGCATTACCCAACGTAATGAGGTTCTGCTGTTGTGCTGCTATGATCTACCTGGGCTATTGTTTCTGTGGATGGATTGTACTGGGACCATACCATGTGAAGGTGATGTACTGACCATGAAAAAAGACAACTTGAATAACAGAATGAGAGACTACTACTGTTGTTTTCTAGTTCTTTGTGTCAAGGCTTCCCTTAATGCAAAAATAGTGCATCTTCAACATGATGCTGCTCTGTTTGAGGCGTCTGACTGCCATGACTCAACCAGACTTTCCTCAAGTTATGAAAGCTTCAAGTCAGAAGTGGAAGCTGCTGTGACTCCCAATCACATGCTGATATTTTAAGAAATAATTTCCATTTTGCAGAACGCTGGTATTAGACTAAAACTTTGGAGACATTATGCTTACCCCTCTTAAAGGAGAAATTTGCTTATCTGAATTGAATGTTCATGTGTATAGGAGGTGACAAACTTTGCTTGTTCCTCAGATGTTTTACTGTTTGCACCTTGTCATCTCCTAGGGGTAGGAAGAGATCTGAGGCAGCCAGTCATCAGCTGTGTATATTCTTCATGTTATGTACAGTCTTTATGTCCAAATAAAGCAGTGACACATCCTTGTCTTCTTCCCTCCTCTCTAGTTTCGCACTCTGAACATGGTTTCTGAATGCCTTTTTTCACTGATCAATGGAGATGACATGTTTGCCACCTTTGCAAAAATGCAGCAGAAAAGTTACTTGGTTTGGTTATTCAGTAGGATCTACCTCTACTCCTTCATCAGCCTGTTCATCTATATGGTGCTGAGTCTCTTCATTGCACTCATCACAGATACGTATGAAACAGTCAAGGTAAGCACAGACTGTTCATTTGGAAAAACAGTGCAAGGTCGGTGCTATCAAAACTCAAATTTCCCTCAATATTTTAACTCGCAGTGCATGCCAATCTAAAGAATAAATATAATGACTACTTTTGAGGGTGCAAAGTGATGACAGGAGGGTTATTAATCCCTCTCTACTTTGTTTTTCTTAAAAAGTCTGTCTGGTTTTCTGCTCCAGTGGAAGCTAAATATCTACTAAAAAGCAGTATTTTCACATTAGGCTCTGTGAATCTTCTAATTTCAGACTTGAGCAGTGTCTGAAAAGTGGTCTGGGGACAATTTGGATTATTGTAGGTTTTAGCCTTGTTAAAGGTTTAACTAAGTTTCAATTTTTAGCACTACCAGCAAGATGGTTTCCCAGAGACAGAACTTCAGAGATTTATATCACAGTGCAAAGACTCACCAAACTCCGGGAGGTACAGGTTAGAGGAGGAAAGTTCTGCATCTCTCTTCTGTTGTTGTAACGGTATGTATCTATATTAAAATTATCTATTAAGGTATACGCAAAAGCAACACACTACAAAATGTCCCTGGTACAATGTTTATGAAAAGTACTTAAATTCTGGGGGAAGTTGCAGGGGAGAAAACCCACCCAAAACTCTCAAACTATTTCTAATGAACAGAGCACTTCAGCAAAATGTCTGCAGCCAACAAATTTCTTAGAAGATGTGAAATTAAGAATTAAGAATCACTTAACATGTGAAGAATCATACAGAAAGTTAGATAATATATACAGTAACTTGGGAACCCCATGTGTGTAATGTATAAGTGTTAACATTTCCTGTACTCACTGAAACAGGCAGGACTTAGAGAACTCAGTGTTCTCTTATCCACTTTTTAATGACACCTTGTGCCGGTAACAGGCCTGAAACTTGGGGAGAAAATCAGCTTGTCAAGGTTTTAAGACAGCATGCAGTTTAAGATACTATCACAGCACTTGGAAAACATTGCCTAACTTCCATTATGGAGAGAAAATGTTTCAGTTATTCGAAGTTGTGTTTTTTCAGGAATACTGATTGCAGGATACGTGGCTTATATTTAACCTGGCTGGCAGCAACTCTGAGTCTTCCTTGCTGAAGAGCCTTTTGGTGGGGGAGCTGTAAAATATTTGCTGCTTGATTTGAAAGATCAAAGGTGTTTGCAACTCCTTGCTATTGGGCTTTTCTGGTGGGCTGTATAGTTATATGCCTGACAGAATATATTTGTGAGAGGGAGGAGATGGGGACATCTTTTGGAGCAGGGAGATGACAGAGCTTGCCGTGAGCCAGCCCATTTTGACCGAGTGTCTCACTGGAGATAAAAGTGTGGGATGAAGCAGAGCAGGGCATCTTGCTCCTGAGTAAAGGGCATGGACATGTTAATATTTCCTTTTCTGCACACACTTCTCAGTTTAACCAGACAAGAAAGCCAGCATAAGGTGGGACAGGGTGGGGATGAAATAATTTTGCTGCTGACTGTGCAGTGGGGATAAGGCACCCAGGAGAGCAGTCTCGTGTTCGAAATGTTTTCTGGTGGTTCATAGCAGTTTCTTATCAATGAATGTCAAATTAGTAATAGTTCAGTTGCATTTTTAAGGCTCCTTGTACAGTGAAACTATTATTTTGATGCATGTACCTGACAACTTCCCCTCCTCTCTTGGACAGGTTGTAGTGAACATATTTAATGGATTGTGGGGGTGTATCCTGGAGGTTTTAAAGCAGCACACACTGCAAGAACTGGACAATGGAGCTGGTGGAAAACCTTATCTCTGAAGACTTAATTTGCTTTTCTCAAAAAACAGTGTAAGCCTGTGGCAGAAGTTTATGCTAAACTTACAGACTTTTTGATTAGACACTCACTGCTAGTTCAGGGGGCTTGGGGATGGTTTTTATTAGTTTTATTCTATTTGTTTCCTCACTTAAATTGTGTTAGAATGCTAAGGGCATAAAAACCTGTGTTCAGAGACTTGGCAACATTATAAGAGTAGAATATAAATGTAGTAACTTTCAACTATAAGTAGAACTAGTGCTGGACAACTTCAGCTTTGAACACCAACCTAGCCCTCAGTACTGCAGACATTATGTGTCTACGGCTGACCTGTTATTGAATGAATGAAAGCTCACTAGAGCCCTCAGCATTTTTGCTTATTTGCACTCACAGTAAAAATAAATACTATGAAATTTGGTGTAATTTGTTTCTGGAGTCATTACAGTGAGTTGATACACAAGTCATTCAAATATAGCTGAAAGCATAAAATAAATATTTCTTTAAACAGAAGTACCACTGGATGTAAGTGGCAGTCTGCTCTCAGAGAGGCCAGGATATGCCAGGCTGAACTGAACTTTGAGGGATGAGTTGAGTGGAGAAATGTTCTCACGTATCAAGCACTGGGCAGGATCAGTTACAGTCTTTAGCTTAACAGTGTTTGGATATTATGTTTTTAAAGGGAAAAACAGAAAAAAGCACTTTCAAAATACCTATTTTTTAAAAATTTGAAATCTTCCTCTGGCATACAAATCTGTAAACCTGAAGCCTAAACTAAGTTAAATACACAGGAGATATGTCTCTGAGAGTCATATCTCTCCACACTTTAGAAACTGGATGCTTCCTACCAACCTAATAACCTGCTACTGTCAGTGGCTGGCTGAAACATTAGCTCTTATAAAAGTTCAGTTTTGACAACTTAGTTTGTGTTCTTTGTTGATTGTGATGCCATTTAATGGATGCCTTATTTTCTATAGTCTATTCACTCTGGGAGCAGAATAGAAAACCGAAGGGAAGCGTATTTTAGGGAACTTGCATTTGTGAGCAACGTTGCTGTAGCTGTGTGTGACAATGTATAATGCTGCAGAGGACACTAAACATGTTCTGTCTGAATGCTTACACATTGTAAACGTGCTACAATAAACACTTCCAGCTGCAGTAAAAATTGGGTGTGTCAGTATTCATCTTTAGAGTAAATATGTTGCCAGCTTAATATAGGAGCTTTGGTTTTTAATAGCACTATGCAATTTCTGGCATGAAACGGAGTGTGGAGTGTGTGAACTTGGATTTCCTGTAGTCATGATAGTTCCTGTGGACCCTGGTGAGGACCTGTTTCCAGCTGATGTTTAACAGCATTTCAGAATTTGCCATAGAAACAAATATTCAAGTATTTAACCTTACACTAAAAGCACTCATCAAATTCAGCAAAGGCAAACCAAATGCAAGGCGTAGGCAGAACAGATTATTCACAGTATCTGAAAGTTTTGTGCACTGAGGTCCTTATCTTTCAGCACTCCACCTAAGATTGAAGACTTTTGAAGCTTTTCAAGAAGATGCAAAGCAATCTTGCCTCAAAAAGCAAATATTAAGTGACTATGTTTTCTCTTGACACAATTAACTCCTTATGGATCTTTGACAACACAAGAAATATAATGTGCACATCACTATTGTATAAAGTAAGTTATGCAAGGAATTCTGACAAGGGTGACAAGCACTTTAAGATCAATGAAATGCAGAAGGCTGATTTACATGGCTTTTTGATACAGAGTTAAGAGAAAGCTAAGATTAAGAATTCACTTAAAATACAGGTACATTTTGTAAACAGCTGTGGAATGCTTTGTTTGCCAGTACAGTTATAAGGCAAGAAGTGGTCTGATTTCATTTAGAAACGGGGCAGAACATATGCTTCGTCACTGTTAACTTATTAAATTGGCAGCAAGTCTCAACAACAGTTGACAGAGATCTAAAGTATCAAATTCTTACAGAGTTTTACAATAGCAGAGAGAAAGCATGTTAATAGAAGCCTGCAGTATGAGCATAAGGCATGGAAATCTACAACGAGTGCCACAAAGCAGGGAAAGATAGTGTATATAGATTCTTTATGCTTAATACAAGTGGAGAAGTTCACCACTGAAGACTGGTTTCTATTGCCTTCATGTTTTGCAGTGAAATCCCTGGTGGAGTCATTAAGTGATGACCTGTGCTTGTGCTACAGCTAAAAAGTCAATCAACTGAGGTGCAGAAATTAATTGGAAAACCACAGTCTGTGTTACTTTTGCTGGACTCCACAACTTTTAATTTAGCATTGCTGGCAGTTGTGTGGGTTTGGGGAGGAAAGAGTTGATGAATTACAAGTTGCCCCGTAATGGGCAGGGGCAGACTGTGAAGCCAGAGGGAAGTGCTATCTAAAAGAAGGAGAAGGATGTGTAAAGCAAAGGATAGGATGGGGTTAGGGGAAAAGAAGGGACAACTGCATATAAATTTAGCAGGGCAGCAATTGTGTATTTCTGGCTATGGGTGCAGGCTGTTACACTGGAAAAGAACAGTACCCTGAAAGGTTACTGGCTTACAACTGCTCAAAATGTCCAGTTCTGACTGGAAAAATAAATGCTGCTTGTATTATATATCTGATACTCCCTTACATTACAGTTTTTCTAAGAAAAAAGCAGGCACTCAAACATGCATTGTTCACCTTGGTGCTACTGCTGGCAGCCTAAGTGCTTGCTTGTCCAGGTTTCTGACCTGCTTGATTCTTGGTGTTTAAGATCTTCATCTGCCTGAGTGTTGGGCTCACCTGACAAGAAGCGAGTCAATACCGTGTTTCCTAGCCTGCTGGCTGCATTTGAGATGAAGTACAGCTCTGCCAGATCTGTGGCTGCTGCTGTTGTGTGTGTGGTGAGGTTTTTTTATCTTATCGTATCAACATATGATGTGCTGGTTATGGCCTTGCAGAGCCAAGATGTGTGACAATGATCTTATTCTAAAAAAACCCTTGTGACTTCAGAGTATCGGTGATCTCAGCATTAGCAATGCTGGTAGCACATGTAAAGCTGCACCCTGGAGACATCGGTATCTTTATGCTGATACAATCAAGCAGGCACAGATAGAACTGTAAAATGCAGGTGGGGAGAGCAAGAAAGCAGATAAAGCATCTTATAAACTCATGCTTAAATATACCATCCTAAGAAGAACAGGGCTTTCAGCCCTGACTAAGAAGCTGTAGAGGGGTAGGAGATTTTCTTTGTTCTGATTCTCACTGGGCCCTGGAAAGTCACCTGAAAATACCAACAGTCAGTACTTCCTCATGAAAATGTTGCAGGGTGCTAAACTGGGTAACAGCTGTTTTCATACCAAGGCTTATTTCAATGCAAATGTTTTGCATATACAGTTAGGGAGAACTTCTTGTTTTCAGTAGCCCAGATCTCTAAACCTAATGAAGTTACACTGAGAGGAAGAGAGGTGGGGGCCTTATTGTTTCTAAGTTTCTGTGTTGGATTGAAGCAAATTCTCAAGGGAAGATAAATGGTGTGCATGCAAAAGAGTAAGAAATCAAATTCAGATATGCTCATACCTATCCAGTACTAAAATGTGTAAAGGCATAATTCATCTGGCAGATAGGGAGGGACAGGAATGGAAACAAGAAGCTGGATGACACACAGACCCTGCTGTAAAAAACCAAACCTGTGGCTGCATCTGTCGGGAGCATCTTCCTGCCTCAGGCAGTAGCTAATAGCAGAGGAAGCCTTAAGAAAACTTCCATGCATGAGCTGACACAATGCTCTTGCAGCTAATGTTGAGAAACTGCATATGGATGTTTGTCTGGGCTTTTGTTCCTTCTTCTGTACACAGTGTGACTGTAACCAAATACAATATCATCTGAGAGCATTATGTAAGAATCCTACGCTGCCCATCCCCCTTGTGTGGGCAGGTAGACAGCTCCGTTGCTGCAATGATGCCTCTTATGAGTCTACATTCTGTTTTAACCCCCTTGTTTGGAGTAACTGCATTAAACCACATCCTCTGAGGAACTAAGTTCCTCTTGACCTGCAAGACAACCAACTCTAGTAGCCAGTCTCACCTGCAGTCTTCCCTGCTCGTTACCTCCGTGTCTACAACTACTAGTTGGCAGTAAGGCAACTACTGTTATCACAGAATCAGAGATTATGCTGAGCTGGAGGGAAGCCATAAGGATCATCCAGTCCAGCTCTCAGCCCTGCACAGGACATCCCCAAGTGTCACGGCAGCCCCGCACGGGACATCTCCAAGAGTCACACCATGTGCCTGAGAGCACCGAGCCTTACTCTTGCAGCAGAGCCCGCGCACGGGGCAGGGGCAGGGGCAGCGGGAGCCGGACCCGGCCGGGCCGGGCGGCGCAGGGCACGTGGGCGGCGGGCGCCCTCCTCCACCGGGCCCATAAAGGCGGCGCGGCCGGCGGGGCAGGGTTCGGGGCGCTCTGCCGGAGTCCTGCCCCGCTCGGGCAGTGGCCGAGCCCCGCGGCCCATGGAGATCTCTCTCAAGTCCCTGCCCGGCGGGCGGGCCGCCAGCGGGTGAGCGAAGCGGGCCGGGGTGGGCGCGGCGCCGAGCCCTTGGGTCAGCGTGCCCGGCGGGCAGCGGGGTCAGGGCGCTCCTTCGCCGGCGGGACGGGCCCGTGTCGCCGGCCGGGGCCGGCCGCGATAGCACCGGGGGCACGGGGAGGGCGCGGGAGCCGCTCGGGAGGGCGCTCCCACCGCCGCGGAGAGCGGGCACAGGTGGGCGGCGGGCGCAGGTGTCGCGGCACACTCGCGTCCCGGGCTGCTGCTCGAGGTAGGTCCTGCCCTCTGCCCGGCCGGCAGCGCTGCGCAGAGGGGCAGCGGAGCGCTCCGCGTGTGTCCCGGCTGCGGCCGCTCCTCCCGGGGCAGCCGAGCGGGTGGAGACGGTGTGAACTCTGCACGGGAGGGCTTTTCCCTCCGTTTCTGACAAGTGCAAGGCGATGCCGTCCTCTGGCAGAGTGCTGAGCTTAGTGGAGATCGGGAAGGTGCAGCTGGGGTTGCTCAGGCTGATATGTAGAACTCAACTCAATGATTTTTTTTCTCCTTCTTGCCCCCTTAGCACCCCATCAATCTGGTTAATACGTCTTCAAGATACAGAGCTCAAGTAGATAAATGTTGCTGATACGGAGCTCTGATGGACAGTTAGTGTCGCTACAGTAGTGAGTTATTCATTAAAGAAAAAGTAAGTGACTGTGCTCACTTACTCAGCGCATTTTAGCCACTTGATTCGATGGTGCTTTTTCTGCTGGGTGAAGAGCTAAGTATTACAAGTGTATTTCATAAGTAGGTAGCTGTAAATTGTAGTCCTTCCTGCTGAAACCTCTTTCTTGAGTGGAATGTTGAGCTCTAAAATGCCTCGCTACACAGCAGGCTGAACGACAGTCTGTCCTACCAGCTACAGCACTGAAGTGTTGGTTATAGTGATGCAGCTGTTAGAATTGAGTTAGCAACAATTATTATGTACGAGACACATGGCACCTGGATGTGCACCTGAGCATGCGTACTACAGTTAGTCTTCATTCACAAAAACTTGGTTGTGACAGTGCTTCACAAAACATACTGTGGAAACCTATTGAGTGGTGTTAATTACACTTGTGTGTTGGAATTTATTGTTTCATTGCTCTGTCTTGAGCTGGGTGCTTTGTTTCAATTAGTTTTAGATTATTTGGCTAATAACCATGTGGTAGAACTAGATGGTTTGTTTTAAATATGCTGAGTCGCTGTTAATCTCTTGGAGCTTTTAAACTTCTTTAATGCTTTAGTTGAAGGTTCTAGTTCTGCAAATTTAATGTGGTCTATTTGGATGCAATTTTTAATCTATCCTGGAAATCAGTGAATTGAAAAACAGTTGATGTATTTCACCTGTTGCCCTGTTACCTGTTTCACCTGTTTAAGAAATGAATTATTTCTTAAATACTACACCAGAGAATGCCTGTTTATTGGAAGAAAAAGTCCAACAGTGATACAGGCTTGAATCTTGGATATTCTTAAGCTGAAAAAATGTGTTGCTTTCTTTGATGGAATTTCCTGCTCATAGTTTCTACAGTTAATTAATAAAGGGAGCTAAAGACATCAATGAAAGTAATTCCCAGCCATAAGTGAAAGTTGTATAAACGTGGAAGTGTTGTTATTAGTCAACATAAGCTTTTTGGAATAGCTGTAAGGTCTTGCCACACAGCTTTGTAGTAAACTATTATGTCTGTCATGGTATTTATTTGAATATCAAAAAATAGTGTTTGTTATAAAGTTTGCTGTTTGATTTTGTTTGGTTTGGAGTTGTTTGTGGGTTTTTTTTCTTTTTGTTTTTAAGGATTTGTCACTTGTGATGTGCTTTTACGGGAAGCATAGGGGTGGATTTTGCTGAAGTCTTGGCATGGTTCTTATGTCATACCTTCATGCTTTAAAATTTGACCAGTTTTAACTTAACCTTGTTCTGTTTCCTCTTTCTTTCCCACCTCCTCCTATCACTTTCACTCTGGGTTAGCTCTTGTTCACTGTGTACCCACATAAATGCTTCTGCCTGTTGGAGAGAAGCCGGTACAGGAGCAGTGATGTCTTTGGGTGTCAGTGCAGAATTGAAGTATGTATGTACTTGTTTCCTTGATCAATGCTCACAGCTATAATTATCACATGCTCTTCTGTCAGGTGTGTTTACATTTTTCAAAGTTTTTGTATCTTAGACATTACTAAAGCTAGTCCAGTATGGTTTTATTATAATTTTAAATAGGGATGCTGTCCACAGTTTCTTTTTCTTGGGAACTTCCCGTGTTTTTCCTGCTTCAAAAACCAAAATCATCCTACCTCTCATCATCTTCATGCAAGATTGATTTAAGGCTGTGTAGGAAAGATAACTTTTGAGCTTTTAACAGTAAAGTAGATTTTTTGTTGTTTTCACTTCCTCTTCGGAGGAAACACCACAGTGTCAGCTTTACTGTGCTTTTTTAACTGAAATTTTGCTTCTTATGGGACAGCTGGTTCTAGCAAATCAAATGTGCTTTATGATCTACAGTTTGAGCTTAAATACCTTTGCACTTTGGACAGGTGAGGACAGAAAAAGTGAAAATGAGAAAGTTTTCCAAGTATCTGGAAACTTGGAATCAATGATTTTGGTTTTGAGCCTCAGACAAAATGTTATCCTTTATAAAATTCAGAATATCAGGAATAATATTCTGAATGGTAAATGGGACTGATAATCAGCCAGTGTCAGATATGATCCTTTTAACATGTAAAGAGAGGAAAAAAATTACAAGTTTGGTTCTGAACTGTGCATGAAGTAGGAAAGTTCTGAAAATTTATGGTACTGGAAAACAGGGTCAGAATGATTAGATGAGGAAAGTTTTTTCAGTGTCTCATTCATCTGAGAAGGAGAAACTTAAGGTGATTTAGGACACCTACAACAACAGTCCTCTGTGCTTGGTCCTCTGATTTTTACATGCCCAGGTATTTAAATAAATAAGTGCCTATGAATTTAGCCCTTAAAGCTGCGTGTTCATAACAGAATTGTGTGTAAAGCCTGCTCTGGTTTAATCTTTAAACACCTTTTTCTTCTGGTAGAGTGTGGGTTATTCAGACAAATGTGTTAACAGTGGTCCCCCTTTATTTCAAATGGATTTTTAAGAGAGTAATAGCAAGTCTACGTTTCTTTCTGTTACAGACCCTCTTATTTAATGCCTGTTAATTATTTGTCTAGATGGTGTGTTTTAATGATCAGATGTGTTTGAATGATTTTTAATGATGTGATCACAGGGAAGTATTTTTGTGTTTCGGTAAAATAACCCCAAAACTATTTTGGTCCTTTTATGTCACATGGTGATCTGAGGTGAAACTGTGATGAGGAAATTGTCTGCCAAAGCATTCTATTGGTTTCTAATTAATGTGTTATTTATGACAGAAATATGATGACTCAGTCAGATTTAGATCTAAAAGAGACGGCTTTGAAAGAGGATTTGAAGTTTTACTTCATGAACCCGTGTGAAAAATACAGAGCAAGGCGTCAGATACCATGGAAACTGGCTTTGCAGATTTTGAAGATACTTATGGTTACTACACAGGTAATCCTTTTTTTTACTCTTAGAGTAACAGTGATGTGCAAGAGAAGGAGGTCTGTGCTTCTGGGCCTTTGCCATCTCTGGATATTTGTTACTGGCTTGAACTTCCAACTTCAGTCCATAAAGAAGAAATACAGTGAAAGGTGTTTCAAGGGGGAAGAATAACATAAATTTAAAAAGCCTCCTGGAGATTTTGGGGCAGTGTTTGACCAGTGTTTGCCATTTTTGACATAATACTTTAAAGCAGATTATTCTTCCCACTAAATTCAGCACTGTCTTCAGGCTTGGTGTCACAGTACTGCTTCTTGTTACATTCTTAGATTACAGTTTCACTGGACTGTTTCAAAAGTGGTATTTCCTGATATCTAATCAGAAAATTGAAATGTGCATGTCCAATGTGAAGATGCTATGGTTTCTGATGATGGTGGGATGGCTGGGCTACAGGAATTGGATGTGCCCCTTGTTTCTATCAAATAATGCATCTGAAAAGTCGGGTACTGTTTGAGATACTATGTGGAGGCAAAGAGGGTGTTTTTAAGCTGCACTGGTATCACAGTGCAGCTGGTTATTTTACAGTCCACTAATAGTGACTGCACGTGGAAGAAAGCAAAATGGGACACACATACAAGTAGAAATTACTTTTTCTGAACTTTTGAAAGGCAAGACTGACATCTGATGGTTTGCAGGAGCAGCTAAGTATACATGCTGAGTTGTGGGATGCCTGGTTTGTGTTTGAGTTGCCTGCTATGAATGAAATGAAGCACAACCCCAGCTTTCATGTGCCTGTGCTTTATTGACTACGGCAGGCGCTGTGGCTCCACTTGGCTGGGTCTGGCTGCTGCTGTGCTGTGCCCAAATCCTGACAGGCCTCTCTCTGCAGGCAGGAGTGGGATGCAGTTGTTGGTCTGTCTAGGCAAAGCTACTAAAATATGGGATTTACACTAGTGGTGGCACAATTGTGACCTGTAGAGATAGAGCTGATGGGAACAGGGATTGTAATAAAGTGTGTGGGGGAAGGAGGTGGTGTGGGCAGTGTGAGCACAGTGTAAGCTGAAAGGAAGGGTTTTCCTGGCTTCCTTTACTGGCAGCTGCACCTCATATGTGGGTTGTTCCTCTTCCTTCAAAGATGGGACAGTAAACTTAGCATGTGAATGGTGATACAAAATACAACTTCACATGTCTCTGAAAAGGTCCAATACTGCTGTCTGTCCTAACCTACTGCCTTCAGTTCTTGGGGGTGCCACTGAACACGTAATTTTTCTGTCTGCTGCCCCACTGTCCCACTATCTTTTGTGAGCAGAAAGGGTGCTCTGCTGCTTGAGACTCCTTGTCAGCCTTTGGCTTTGCTCAGATGTCAGGCCTGTAGTTGGGGCTTGGGTATATCCTCCTGCTACTGTGCCTGTGAAGAAGCTCTTGCTGAAAAACCAAGCAGTTTCTAGGCTCTCTTTATGTTTTCCTTGGTGGTGGTGGGAATGGGAACATCCGTATGGCAGGGGAACACAAGTCTTTAGCAGTAACTCTGCTGTCTGCTGTTCCTTCTTGTTACAGCCTCCTTAAGCAGCGCCTGGCTCAGGCAGGTAATGCTTTTTATTGCTGTAGGGTCCCACATAGGTTTGCTCTAATCCTGTGCCATGCCAGAGGTAGGAAAGGTGCAGGAATTTGTCCACAGCAAAGCAGAGCATTTCAGAGGTAGCAGGTTGTGCTGTTAAGCTAGCTTGTCTGCCATTTGCATCCTCCACAAAAGTTTTTGCAAGTTCCAGTCAGAGTTGTTGGTCCATGATATGTAAAAGGTGCACGTGATGTAGCTGTCTGTTCAGTTGCTGCACTTCGATTTCTGTCTCTTACCCTGTATGTGATAACCTTGGCTTTGGTAGTCTTATGCTGTTAGTTAACAGGTTTTCTGCTCCTGTCATAGCAGAGTTACAGCAACAGGCACCTGTCTGTTTTGTATTGACTGTAATTGAAAGTTGTTTCCGCAATGCTGCTGCTTGACCACTGTTCAAAATTCAGTTGTGTTTCTTTTTTTCTCTTGTCAGCTTGTTTTTTTTGGTTTGAGTAATCAGCTGGTGGTCTCATTCAAAGAGGAAAACACAGTTGCTTTTAAACACCTATTCCTGAAAGGCTATTCTGGAACTGATGAAGATGACTACAGCTGCAGTATATACACACAACAGGATGCTTATGATAGCATTTTTTATGTTATTAATCAGGTAAGTGTGAGTGCGTGTTTATAACTGTGTTAAAGCTGAAGCTACAGATAAAAACTTCTGCTAAGTTTCTGGTTTTCTGTTTCTATTCTTGGATTTCAGTTTGGTATTTCACTAAATCAGTGTAGGTAGGGTGTCCTGAAGTTTGTGTTGTAGCTGAATTTTTGTCTCTTGGAGGGGAATCCAATGCAGAATTTTACTCGGGTAGTTCTTAATACCAAAATCCAGAAAATCTGAAAATTGGTCATCTTGTATGAGCTGGAACCTTGGTTTGGGTCTTAGTTTGAAGACCTATGGGCCTGAATATACCTATGCATGGTATTAAAAAAAATGGTTCATACAGCTCTCCTGAATTCCAGCATTGTAGTGAGTGCTGGAGGCCTCAAAATGGGGAAGAGGGTACTTCAGGAATGTAGGGACATTCACCCTGGTTAGGGATGGTATTTTAAAGAACAGTCCCTTTACAACTTTCAGAGAAAAGTGAATAAATCTAGGATGAAAATTCAGTAAATGTTTTTGTGTTTAACATTAATACATTTGGAAGTCAGGAGAGTAAAGACTCTGGAATATGAAATGTCTCTTGTGTTCGGAATGATTAGAAGCCCAGAAATGATTAACGCTGGGTGAATAAAAACTGGCTTTAAACCACCTTTCAGTTTCACTGGCCTTGGCACATGAGCTCTGGCGCTGGGATTAAAGCAGTGTTGTCCCTGCAGCTGTGCCCAGCAGCACCTGGGAGTTGCAGGGCTGTGAAGGGCCAAACCTCATTCTCAAACACCCACTTGTGGGGGCTTGCTGCTCTCCTGTGCTCCCCTGTGAGCTACAGCAGAGCCACCAGCAGATCAGATGTGCTGGACAACACCCAAGTCTCTCATTCCTGGCATTTTGAATGAATGGTGAAGTAGTTTTCTCAGTCTTTCTTTGAGCTCTCAATATTGCCACTGTTTCTGCAATGAGCTGTGCTTTCTTTCTTTCTTTCTTTTTTTTTTTTTTTCTTCCTTGTTTGCTTTGTTTCACTTTCCTTTTTTTGTAGGCACTAAGGCTTGAGGTGAATTCCAGATACAAGACAGTAGAGAAATAATATCTTTATATCCTCAAGAATGAGCCAGGCATCAGGAAAAGGTCTCTTCATAAAATGTCTGTGTGGTATAAATCATGTCCTTTAAGGAGATGTAAATTGTGAAATATGAGTTCTTTAGTGTCCTGTGGAGTTTCTCACACTTTCATATCACATGTAAGAATTCAAAAAGCATGCCTTTGGGTGAACATTATGACTACTGTTGCCTTTTTTTGTCTGTCTTTAGAGGGTGCCTTGTGGGATGAGCCAATCTCCTAAGCTAAAAGCAAAGCTTTAATTTTTTTTTTTTATTTTGAGATGGGCAGCTAGAAGAGGTGGGGTTTAGTGTTCTGTGTTTCTGAAATGCATGATTGGGTGGGTGAAGTGGAAGGATATGACATTACAGAAAATAGTAATTGTGCACAGCAAAGCTGGAGTTGTAAAAATTGAATTTTAGCCTTTGTGTAATATACCACTGAGGATATTTTAACACTTTGGAAAAAACCCCAAACAGACCAGCAACATAAAAGCTCAAACATACTTTTACACTTGGAAGGGTACGCAGGCTTCCCCTGCTTCACTACTGGGTTCCAGTGGAAGCTTCTACTGTGAAGCAGCTGAGTGAAATTGTTACTCTTCTGCTCTGCCCTGTGGCAGAGGGTGTAGGACCAGGATTTTCTGCTGCCTGCTCTGTCTGAGGCTGCTTGGAAATTTATGAACAGGAATTTTGCTTTTACTGTTTCACGGTGCAGTTTGAAAGTGGGATGTGGGTAGCGCAGCCCCTCGTGCTGCGCTGTCGGGAGGGCAGAGCCTGGGAGCACGCGTGGATGGGGCACCAGCTGCTGCATGCAGTGATCTGGAGATGTCTTGGGTGGGATGAGCAGCTGTGACTAACTGCTGTTTCCACTCACTTGACCTGCCTTAGTCAGACGTGGCTTCCTTAGCTTGCTCTGAGTTCAGATATTGTTCTGACAGGGTGCAGAGGCCACGCTTTACTCCTGGGCTGCCTAAACTTGTTGCAAGCTTAGCTGTGTACTCAAAGTAGCACTGCAAGGCAGAGCTTTGGATAGAAGTGGGGTAGTTTCTGTTGCAGTTCCAGCTCTGGACGTGGAGTGTGTGGTTGTTAATGACTGGTGGGATGTTGTGCCTCACAAGATGGGCTAGAGGCCATAATGCCCATAGGAAGGGGGAAATAGGATGACAATGAATGATGCATAATAAAGAAATCCCTGTTGAAGGGGAAAAGGGGCTAATCTTTATCAAGGCCAGCTGAACGAATTTGTAAGGAATAGGAAACCTTGCCTGATTTCCAATGTTTATTTACCTCGGGCCTCCAAGAAAGCTAAATGCTTTCCTGAGAGCAGACCACTGCTGTACGCTGCCCTGAGCTCTCTTGCTAGGTGAGGTAATGATAAAAACTAACAAATTACTATGTGTTTATGCCTTCTTCCCCGAAAGGCCATGGGTCTGTCTGGCTTCTCTTGGACAGTGTTAGCTGTTGGGAAATGGAGCTGGCAGGCAGCTGCCTTCATGGTTAGTCATTGATCTCAGCTGTTGAGGAGCCAAGGGTCACCAGAAGAGCTGTGCCCTGGGGGTTTGCCTCACTTATGCAGGACTTGGAAGGTGAGTCCAGGGACCAGAGGCTATATCTTGCTTCCAGTAGATGCCAAGACTGTGTGGAAAGCAAGTCAGGAGAGGACTGGCCTAGAATGTAGTTCTTGGTGCTGCTCAGGGCTGCTGATGCATGTTTGGTCATTGCTTGGTTTGGCACAACTTTACTTGCTTCCACTTCTAGTCCTTGTTTTCAAGCGTATCTTGCATATGAAGATGGTGGCTTGAGCTGTATTTTGGAGTAAGTGGAAAAAGAAAGTACCTTCCTCACAGGCATGTTTCCAGCTGCTTCTGTACTTGTGTAGAGCAGGCAGGTTAAGTTACGTTTGGAGGCTGCTTGAGCTCTGTGTGTGTTCTCTGGTTGCTGTTATATAGCGAATGCGTGGCTTCCCTCCCCTATAGTCACACAGGGAGCTGCTTTGCTTTTAATCTTGGCGTGGGTTTGATAAGAACCGTGACTTGGGTCACATGTAAAGAGATCCACTTTCAAGTGGTGTGAAAACTATCACCTTCATGAGGTGAAAGCATAACATATCCCTGGGGGGTGTGTGGTTAGCAGCAGTACTGCGCTGAAGTCTCTGCCAGGCATCTAATTAACAGCTGTCTGACACGTGGGTGATCATTTGCAGGCAGCCCAGCAGGCACAGGGCTCCCCATCACCATGTCACCAGGATGCTGATCACGACTAATTAGTGGCCAGCAGGCCTCTTGTCTATAAACTGAGTGTGAAAGTTTGGGGTTTTTTTTTAATTTAAAAGCCTGCATTGATACACATAACTTTGAAGTTTCAATTTACTATGTAATGCAATAAAGATTACTTTCTCCAACTTCTGCTTCTGTTTTTGTTTTTTAAACTAGTACAGGCATTTAAAGAACATATCCCTGGGGACACTTGGTTATGAACATGAAGAATCAGGTTTAAAAATCTGTAAACAACAGTACAAGAGAGGCACAATGCTTCCTTCCAATGATACACTGAACATAGACGTTTCTACTGAAACAGGTACAGTACTGTTGTACCTAAAATGTCTTGCTGTGGAGTAGTTAAATTCTAATTTTGAAGCTTAAAACCAATAGCGTTTTGTGTGGCAATCACAGGAACATCACCACGCTTTGTGCCTATTTCCTTCTTGGTTTTTAGTACCTTTCTAGAGATGACAGCTGTGATTATAAGAGTCTCTCTTCAACCACTGTCATTAGCGGGTTGTGGAGCTCTTTGTAGTTGATGCTGAGGTGATGTTTTGTTGTTCTTTTTCTTAAATACACCTCTTCCCCCTCTGTGCAGGAGGTTCAAATACAGAATTCTGGATGCTGGTCAGTACCTTCCATGGGTGGGTGCCCTTACTGCCTCTCAGAACTGAGTCCTGGCTGCTAGCTGCTCAAGAATTAGTACGCAAACCTGCTTCTGACCCCACTAGTTGGGCGTCTGAATAGGTTTGCTCAAAATTAATGTTTTGCCTTATTAGGACTTTCTATGCACACTGATTATCTCAGTTTAATCCAACTTTCAATGTGAAGTTTTTATGATAACGTATTTTCTTCTTGTCTTTCCAGAATGTATCCTTTTAAAGCCAAAGGAACTAACTGGTAAGAAGGCAGAACTGAAGCTGAACTCTTCTTTTTTCAATCTTGAATTTTACAGGTAAAGTGATGGGAATTTTTAAATTATTTCAGCTTATCCTTTCATATTAATATGGTGGATTCTGATTTGTGCAGTTTGTGTATATTTTTGTGATATTTAAATATATTTGTATGTTTTTGCAAATATCCAGGCTTATACAGGTTGAAATCTCCTTCAAGCTGAAAGGCGTTGGTCTACAGACAATCCATGCCCGAGAGCTGCCTGACTGCTATGCATTTCAAAATACTGTAAGTGAGTATGGGCTGTGGCAGTTCCGACATTGTATATGCAATGAGAGCTTAAGCTAAGGTGTAGGTGCCATCCTCACATCTAGACTGCAAGGGAAACACAGTTGAGCATGGCCTGGCCCTTACCCCTCCTTCCCAAAGGTTGATGGAATGGTGTTGCCATGGGACAATGTTGTTTCAGAATGTATTCCAGTTGGTAACTTTGCAACCTGAGAAGGGGATAAGGAATTGTTCTTCATCTAAAGATTAAATGGGAAGTTTGGCCTCTTGAAGTACTGCTCGTTAGGCAATACATGTCATCTACTCAATTATGTCTACACCATCATTTATGGTGACAACTTTCTTAAAGCCTATCTGATCAACAACATTAATGCATGCTATGTCCAAAGCACTTAGCAGGATTTGTTTTCTGGAATGAAGTCTTGCTAGTCCTGTTTCTGATACAGCTCTGGATTTTCAGATAACTTTCAATAATAGAGCCCACAGTGGAAAAATCAAGATCTATTTTGATAGTGACACTGACATTCAGGAATGCAAAGACTGGCACATATTTAACTCTGGTAAGTATGGTGCATGTGTGTTTGCATAGCAGCAGTTATGCATCTCCCTTTGCTTTCCCTGGTCTGTAGCAGTCTGTCCAGCAAGACATTCCCCAGCCTGTTCATCCTTTTGCCCTTAAAACAATGCAACTTGCCTAATGCAATTCGTTCCATCTTGCTAAGCAGGAGCTGGGAAATAATTCCTTTTGTGAGGGTGTTGTGAGATGACATGATCACCTCTGCATACCACTGTGTGTTAGCAGTGAGCTCTACCCACAAGGAGGATGAATGTTTCTTCCATAGACTTTTAATGGTTGTGCTGCTGAGATCACTCAATTTAATGCACTAACACTGGGTAAATTTCCAACTGAAGCCTTCTATGGCTTTCAATTTTTTTTTTTCTAACTGATTGAGGCATACTGTTCCTGAAAGTTGATTTTTCATGTTGTTGGTTTTTTTTTTGCCATTGCTGATAGATTAAATGATGTGTATGAGCAAAGTCTGGCATCTGCCAGGCATTTCTAGTGTTAAGGCTTGGTCTGACAGCTCAGGAATGTACTAAATGCCCCTTAAAGGAATAGCAGCTGTGACAGCACTGTGCAACTGCTTTTCCCATGTGTTGACTTGCTGTAAAGGACTGTGATGGAACAGTATTTTTCAGTGTGCTATATCGTGTCTTGATTAATAAATATGTCAAGTGGCCTGTCTTATGCCCGGGTAAAGCCAGCTTTCCTCTGATAATGCCATGTTGTACTGATATTAAAGTGGTAATTTGTAGGATATTCTGAATAGCCTCAAAGTGCCTCGGCTTGCATCTCTGTCCAGTAATTTCTTGTGGCTGTCTTTCAACTGCCTGTTCCTGAGTAGTTTATTTTGTGTCTAATAACTGGCTGAGGGAGCATATATAACTCAGTAAAAAAGGAGAGCTGAAGGGCTACTGCAACAATTAAAAATGAGCATTGGCCTCTATTTCATGTAGTTAAAGTGGATGTAATGGAAAAGATAGGGACAATTGACGTGAGGAAGCAAAGGAAGACACCTAATTTGGGTTTGTATGATGGCTTTTAAACTTGTGGGTGAAGAGAAAACGGTACAGGAAGTCCAACAAGTTTCTTATTGCAGACTAAGGTGGGGATTTTTTTTAAATTTAATGTTGTTGACACAGACCAAATCTGCATTTCTTTTGCCTCCTGTAGTTGTAACACTGTGGAAGCACAGATGGACAGGTGAAAAGGAGGGTACCTGTATTATACCATTTTTGGGTTTATTTTGGAGAATTTGAACGTACTTTTCATTCTTGTGGCCCAGTCTCCAGGACTTGATTCTCTGCCTAGCTGTGTTCAAGATATGCTTGCAGGAAGAATATAGCTTATAACCTATCTGTTTATGAGATGAGAGTATTTGAGCACAAATTGTTACAAAATGTCACATAACTTGCATTAAAAGAGATGTGAAAAGACTAAACTTACTTTGTTTCCTCGGCTCGTTACAGTTCTCCAGAAAAACACGCAGTATATTCTAGTCTTTGACGGATTTGTCATATTGAGTTGCTTGGCTTCTCTCATCCTCTGCACACGCTCCATCATTCTTGCCTGGAGACTACAAAAGGTAGGCACAGTGCTCATGACCTTAATGCTTATTTGGTCTCTGCCTTCTTTGCTGCAGGTCTCATGAAGGGGGACCATTTGAAACATGGAGTATTAAACAGAGTAAATCCGTTGCAAGATGTCCCTCTCTTACTGTTATCTCTAGACAGGAGGTGTGGGTATCTTGGTGACCAATTGCTAACTGAATGGGTTTTATTTCTGGGTTTGTGTAGTGCTGTAATATGAAGTATTTTGTTGTATTTCTCAAGGGCAAAAGGAGACTTTATTTTTCCCCCAGGATTTAAGCAAAAAGACTTCTGAGTCTTTGTGCTGCCAACAGGCAATGTGTCCTGCACCTCCAAACCACAGATTCTTTCTTCCCTGGCTTCAGAGCAGAATTCCCACAGAGGTCTAGTCATAAATTAATGCCTTAATGAACATCACTGAAAGCCAGCTCTAAGTGGAGAAAATGTAAAGCATAGCAAATGGGCTAACTGGCTGGGTTTTTTGTAAGCATGTGGCTCATGAGAGTTAGAAGAAGAGTCCAGGGTAGGTGGGATATGAAAACACTAGTTTATCTTGGTCAGTATATCCTTTTTGTAACTTGGAAACGAGACCAAGAGTGAAGAGGACATGATTCAACAGAGGCATTGTCAAACTGCTCTCAGAAATAGGCACATCACATTTATTCATGAGCGAAAAGAGCAAGCGAAAGCAGATGGGCAGTGTTGGGCATAGAGGTGATATTGTTTACTCTACTGGAAATGAGAGTTCTTGCCCTGTAGTTGTATTTGAGTTCTTTTTCACTTCTTTAGTTGGGTGGCTTTGCTCTGTTAGAGGTAGATAGAACCTATGGTAAAGGGGATAACAGGCCATGGTTAGGCTAGTGGGGATTGGTTATAAAGTTAGGTGTTCTGTGGAAAGCTCATTTCCACTGGCCTAAATCCATCTTAAATTTTTTTCCTATTTATTTCTTTTGCTCTTGAGAATTAGCTTTAAACTACTATTTCCAGTGAGTACTGTAGGAAAAGGGGGTGTGTGAAACTTGAACATTGCCACATTTTTAATCTAAGGTGACCTGAAACTAAATATCTAAATGCTTGTCAATAGAGATTTGTGACTTTCTTCTTGGAGAAATACAAGCGCCGTGTCTGTTATGCTGATCGCCTGGAGTTCCTAAATGGCTGGTATGTCCTGGTAATTATCAGTGATTTGATGACAATCATTGGGTCAATCCTAAAAATGGAAATAAAAGCCAAGGTAAGAATTTCATACTTCAGCTAAAATACTAATCTTGCTACAACCATGTGTAATGTGCTTTAACTTGGGGACAAGTGGAAGTGAGCTGTAATAGTCAATAGTCATCTGTTTGCTTTTTTTAGTCCATTTCCCAGTGCTGGTTTATCTAATAGCTGCTTTCAGTCACTCTTGCCCAAAGAGTTTCAGTAAGACCATGTAAGCTATTTAAACATCTTATTTCCACAGTGCTAAGACCCCTAATCCCTGGTATGGGACCTGTGAGTCGACAGTTCGTGACGGAAAGACCCAACAATTTGAGTTGTCAGTTCTGCAAGGAGTAGTAGCACATACAGCACAGGGAAACCACGAGTCATCCCCTTGAAGGAAAGAGGGGTTGTGATGGCTTGTAGGACTGGAAGCACGGCTGTCTCAGCTTGCTTTCCTGGCAAGCACAGGCACAGACAGTGTCACCTGCTCGTCCTTGACCTCCCTGCCTGGGCTTGCTGAAATCAGTGTGCTTTGTCTAGCTGGCAGGTCTTCAGGAGGCTTTTGGGGTTGGTTTTGTGGGTTTTTTCCTAGTTTTTGTTTGTTTTTTTTGTTTTTTTTAATCTTCAATAGATGTATGTCAACAATTCATGTGTTCACAAAACTTTATGTTCTGGGAAAAGCAGAGTAGGTAGTGTGCTGCTCCTGCTTCATGTGTACTGAGGCTCAAAGGGCAGATCCCAGAGTGGCCTTCATAGGAAGTGCTTGGGAATCGCTGGCTGTAGGGTGAGGTGGGGATTGAGGGTAGGAAAACTTGAGTTAGATGGCTCTCTTGCACTTACTGCAACCAGGTCCAGCCTTCTAAAGTAAAGTGCAAGTAGATTTGCTTGTAAAGTTCACTGTAGTAAAAACTGTTCAGGTTCTGAACTGGTGGCAGAGAACCTGTTCAGAGATGTAAATGCATGTAAGCATGGAAAGGGCTGTAGTCTCAAGGCTCACTTTTCATGTAAATGATGGCTCATGTTTTTTTTTAAATAGTGAATGAGAGCTTCTTTGCCTAACAACAGCATACAGTAACCTTCTTTTTAGACAAAAATTCAATTATTCAATCTAATTTTGAAACTATGTTGTAACCAAACTAAGGGCTTTTGTTCTTCTAGACTTTGCACTTTATGCAAATTTCAAGAATATCAGCACAGATATACTTTCATTTGCAGCACTGTTGTGTTTGAATGGTCTCAGTAAATAACTGCAGTTCGCATTGATCTGGTTTTTGTGATGTAGCAACAGGCTTTCACTATTGGACTGACCTGCTTTGTTTGTTTAAACTGCTGGAACCTGACTAGCTGTCAAGCTGACATACCTACTGCTTTGTAACTTGACCACTTGCTCTGTTTGGATCCCTCAGAACCTCACAAGTTATGACGTCTGCAGCATTTTACTTGGAACATCAACTTTGTTTGTCTGGGTTGGAGTCATCAGATACCTGGGATATTTTCAAACCTACAATGTAAGGAGGGAACCAGATGTCTAACAATCAAAGCCTATATACATACACACACATATACATGTCAGTTTGTTTCCAGATCTCTCTCTAATTTTTTTGCCTTTTTCCCCTTCTTTTTTGCTCCACTCTGACTTGCAGGTGCTCATTTTAACTATGCAGGCGTCGTTGCCCAAAGTGCTGAGGTTTTGTTGTTGTGCTGGGATGATCTATCTTGGCTATACTTTCTGTGGCTGGATTGTCCTGGGACCTTATCATGAAAAGGTACATCAGCAGTATCACTCCTTTTTTGGTGTAATGATGGGAATATCTCTATGTGTGTGTATAGCTCCTAGTCAAAACAACAGAAACGTGTCTGAAATGAAAATGTCTGTTTAAAAGCTGTAATGTGAACATAGGAGTTTCTCATTTCCATCTGCACCTCCTACCAACTCCTTTTAACAAAATAACTATCCTTGCTTTTGCTGCGTGCTTGAAGTCAGTGCGATGTCCAGCACCAGCCTGTGCTTGTGGTGAGGGGATGGTTTATCCAGGCCACGTGCATTGGTCTGTGTCTCTTCCGCCCTCTTCTGGCAATCCCAGCTCAGTTGAGTTGAAGAGGCACTAAATAGCTCGCTGTAATTTTTTTTTTTTTTTTGGAGTCTCCTTGGCTCTGGATTTGTTTTTCCAAATCTTTCCCGTGCCATGTAACTTCAGCTCCTAAATTGTGACTCATAAAGGGGTGGATGAATGCTTGTCTTGTTTGCTTTGCTTCCTGTGTGGGGGCGTGTTGTGGGTTTATTTGTTTGTTTTCTTAAAGTTTGGATCAAAGTGTGTGCCTGGTATATCTTGTCTGAAACCTGGGTGCAGGAGCAAGGCTTTGTATATTCTAGAACACAAGCCAAGACAACCCTAAAGCTTGTTTTCTTTTCCTCTTGGCGGATGCTCTATGTGACAGTTTCAACTGAGGCAGATTCCTGTTGTGACAAATTCTGAATGTCTGTTAATGACTAACAAATGTATGATTTCTCGTTCTTGATCTCTGGTTGCACACAGTGTGTGTGTAACACAGACATGCTGCAGTGCTTGGTTCAGCTTCTTCTGCCCCCAGAGCTTGGGTTGCTCTGAGTTACTTTGGTGCTCTCCTTTGAGCAATGTAGGTATTCGGTCTGCACATGTTCCAAGTTGATGATGGCACATTTCTCTGTGGGATGCTGGATCCAGGGGGATCTTTTGGCACAATAGAGGCTCAATTGTTTATAATGGGCACAGCATAATTACTGTTGTAACTTCCCTGCAACAAGTACATTATCTGAGCCAAAGGAAGGATAGTCAACAACTTGCTTATCTATGAAAATGTTACCTCTTGCCTAAATATCATATATCAATGTCAAGGAAAGCAGCTGTAGCCATAGAGGATTCCCGTTCCTGCCAGTTCCCCAGTGTCCCACAGGAAGGCAATGTGGCACTGTGGAAGGCAGGCCAGCCCAGGGCTGGCTTCCTGGGGCTCTCCAGCCACCTGAGCCATCCTGGTACGAAATGGGAAGAGTCTTCTCTGATGTGCAGAAATGCTGGAGAGCTCTTCATGCTCAAAAATATAGAAATACATCCTCTACTGTAGTCAGAGAGAGGGAGTAGGTATTCTGCATTTTGTGCTATGTCAGTCCAGGGGCTTCCAGGTGAGCAGTCTTTAGCAGGTCTTTCTCTGTGTCAGTGCATCAAAGCTTGAGTTGCTCAGAAGTTACCTGTGCCATGACCCCTTTCTTCCCAGAAAATGTGCTGCTGAGTTTCACAATGGCTTTAAAATCCAATTAAAAAAAATAAATAAAATAAGACATAGGTGTAAACCAGACCTGCTGTTCCTGTGCACCAATATATTCTCCTTACAAGCATGTGCCTCCTGACATCTTGTTTTCAATATGGGGCCACAGTTGTGTTAGTTCATTGATAATGATTTAGTGTGGCTATTAATTCTTATTGTCCAGTAAATGATAGTTAACAAATCCAGTTATTTGGAAGGGCAAAGCAAGAGGGGGAAGTGGGCTTACCTGGTAGCTGCATGGAGTTTAGCCTCAGGACACATTCCAGCTTGGGTAGATGTAGTTCGAATTTAAGAGAATGTCCTCGAAAAGAAACCGTGATTTTTGTGCAGGGTGTGCTCCACTAGCTTCATAATACAGCTATTGCTTGTACTTAGAGCTCAAGAGGGCTTCCTGAGTGACAGATTGTTGATGCAGTTTAGACCATTTGAGTTCTGAAGGCTATATGCTAACTCTAGCTCCTTAACACAGTATTGATTTATTACTCATACTCCAGTAATGCTGCAGAGCTGGGAAGCCAGAGGATGTGGATTGTGTTCCCAGCATACTACCACTAATTTACTATATAGATTCTGTGAAATCACTTTAGCTGTGCTTTGGGGAATGGAATGATACTTTTCTGCAGGTCCAAAATTCCTTATAATTCAGTAACTTTCAGTGGTGGTCAGTTACTGACTGTTTTGCCTGTTGAACTTCACAAATTTTACTTCTTGGTAATAAATATTCTGATGTCAACACATCATGCTTAGTTAAGATATTTCTACATGGTTCTATTACTGACATGTATATTTTGGCCTGAATGTATAGAAAAGTGTGGTAGCATTTGATTGCCTGGGTTGGCTTTTTTTGTCTCCTTTGAGTAAAACTCAAACTTTGTGTTTTGATTGATCTTCATCTTTTACTGATAATTTGTATTCATTTTCTAGTTCGAAGATCTGAACACGGTGGCTGAATGTCTGTTTTCTTTGGTCAATGGTGATGATATGTTTGCAACATTTGCTGAAATCCAGCAGAAGAGTTCGCTGGTGTGGATGTTCAGCCGGTTATATCTGTACTCCTTCATTAGTCTGTTTATATACATGATCCTCAGCCTTTTTATTGCACTAATTACTGACTCCTATGACACCATAAAGGTAAAGCATTTGTTTGCTGTTACACTTCTAATCAGTTTGGTATTCATTCTTGTTGATCACTTGACGCCATGCCATCTGCTCTAGGTTCTGATGTGTGATGAGATTATTGAAAACTTCTCATTTCGCCTGTGACAAAATTGGAAGGATGATTGGGTTTGCTGACATCTCAGAGACATGCCTTTGGCAGGAGTTTGGAAAGGCTCAAGCAGATAACTCTAAGGTCATTTAGGTGTCCAGGCCTCCTTAATGTGCTGCTTGGAAATGTGTGGTTAAAAGGAAATACCTTCTGAAAGATGCACTACTTCTCGCTCAAGTTAAAACTGTGCCATCTGTTTCCAGTACGGACTGTCTGAAAGTGAACCTAAGGTTTCAGTAACTACCTTCTGTTCCTGACCTCAAATGCTCTCTGCCCTTTGTGCTGCCGGTAGCCTCAGTGACCAGTGGGAAGGTGATGTGGATCACACCCTTCAGCTCTCACCTCGTTCTTGCCTTGGTGTTGGAAACAGGCCAGCAGAGTAAGGCTGGTCTGACATGAACTACAACTTCCAGACCGAGCAAGAGCTTCACTTTCGAAGCACCTCAAAATATAACTTAATTGTGCTTTTGAGTTTACTGGAAGGTCTGACCTGCAAAATGGTGTTTTACTGTTACTCTTCCTTCTGAGCATTTCACACAGATCAATTGGGAGCTGTTTGAGTGCGCTGAATTGTTTTTTTTCCACAGCATTTCTTCAGCATGGCAATGTTGAGTAGCCACACAGGGGCCCTTCAAAGCCTGCATTAAAGTTCTTAGGGAAAAGGAGCCCAGGGCACTCGCAGTGAACGCAGCAGCTCACTGTGAACAAGGGAGAATCAATGCCATTGTGACCTGAGATCGCTTGCTTGGCCTTACAGGCAGCAGAAAAACCGTAAGAGAATCTGTGAACAATGTGAATTTTCTGTCACTTACATTGTTGGTGGAACAAAGCAAGCTATGCAGTGTTTCTAGGATGGGAAAGGGTTTTTTCCTTCCTACAGCAATATTGAACATTTAAACCAAATAGTCTGGTTTAACTGTCACACTCTAGAGGAAACTTTAGAATGTTTCATGTCCAGTAGATTCTCATGTGTTGTAAATGAAATACTTTTTCTTTCAGAAATACCAACAAAGTGGTTTTCCAGTAACAGATTTACATGAATTTCTAAAAGACCATAGCAGTGCTGGCTACAGAAAAGACAGAACTTTTCCATTCATCTGCTGCTGCAAGAGGTCAGTAGGGTGTTTTTAATGAGTGTTTTCCTGAGAAGTACAACACTTAGCTTCTCACTGCAAAATGCTGCTTCACAAATGCTGAAGTATCCAGAATTCAGCCTGTGTAATATACGGATGCTGTTGTTCCTCTTGTACTTTACTTCATGTTAGATCTTTAGTCAGCTGCTGATGCAAAGGCAGCAGTTCTGAGCTTAAACATGTTTTAATTCTCTTCATTCTCTTAAGAAAACTACTGTGCAGAAGCTGTTGAAAGGACTGTGGGTACAGCCTGAAACTACCAAGGGTTCTGGAGCAAACCAAGTCTCTGCTTCTTAGGGTTTTGCAAGTTGTCTGTTTCTAAAGAGCTTTGCTACTAAGCTTAGGATAGTAGCAGAAAGTGAAAGGGCAATTCAGCCTGAGGTTGGTGCTTAATCCCAAAGCTGTGCTGCGTCTGAGGCAAACTGGGAATACCATCTGCTAGAATGTTCGAAAAACACTGCTAAATGTCTTATAAATGCAGTGGTCCTTTATAAGGTGGTGGTGAGAGATGAACATCTCACCTGGTGCTTGCTGGTCTGAGAGCTTATTCTTTGAATTCTGATTCTGAGGCAGCGTAACACACCTCTGAAGCCCTGTTTGAGACAGGAGGGATCTTGTCACTGTCCCTAGGCAGTCCAGGATAATCCATTCATGTGCACAGACTGGTTCTGGGCACTGTTCAAGGAAGCCGGGCTATGGGAGAAGGAACAGACCAAAATGTGAACACTTAATCACAACTGGTGTAACAAATCCTCTTTAAGCAGTAGGACACTTGTCTACTTATATACTGATGCTTTTGTGAAATGCAGCTTTATATCCTGGCAGAGAGGGACCCCATAGCCAAAAAGAATCTTGTGAGATGATGATGGGCAGGTATCCCAGCAGTTGCTGGGGGCACATGAAAGCCAGCTATTTAACAAGAGCTCCAGCCGGGTCTAGCTTCGGGTTTCACCCACAAGTCATTGCGCAGAATAAGAGATTTTTGTGTCCTTGAGCATAATAAATATACACTGTAAAATGCTGTGCAGTACTGAGGGCACAAGCCTGGTGGTTGGAGTGAAAATCTAGAGCTTTTGCTGCTGTAGCAGTTTTTGCATCATTGTCCAGTGCAGGTGTTAGAGTTGTTGCTGAAATGGTAGAGCAGAGAACAGAAGGATCAAAACTCAACCTGTATGGGTAAATGCTTCCTATTGCATTTTGTGCTGAATGGAGAATTGTGAATTTTTTCTTTGCAGACAACAGAGTGATGAAAACTTGATACTTATTAATTGATGGCTGCACATTGAAATTCACCACTGATATATGCAAAGAAAGCGTAGCAGTACGGAAAAGCATAATTCTCCAAACTGCAGTGGAACCCACCATCTGGATCTGCCTCATGAACAGACTAGTCTTAGCTAATTAAGATTTTGGGGGAAGAAAATTATTAATGTGACATCAGCTGGCTGACCAACAGGAGAGCCCAGAAGCTGTCTGAAGGAGAGCTGCGAAGAACTCTGTATTCTTGCCTCAAGTTTTGTCATGTTAGAGAAGAGTGATCCTTGAGTGTTGTCTGTGGAAGCTCTGTTTGCTAAAAACCTCGAGGAGGAAGGAAAATGGCAGTGAATCAACTGTTGTTAATAAGAAAAATAATGATATGAAAATAATTAAAAAAAAAATTCCTGTGTTAAAAAGTATCAAATAAAAGGAAGTCAAGAAGGGGGGAGTTCTTCACTTAAAGTGATGCATCCAGCCTGTCATTTCTACTTGATACATTTTATTTATTTGAATTAAATTTATGTAAAACTAAAAAGCGGCACAAAAGTGGAAAATAATTGCTGTTCTCTCTTGTATATAATTTTGACACAAATCACTTATAGGTCACCGTCTTTTCTATAACAGCTTTACTAAAAAAGCAATTCGTTATCCTTTTTTTTTTTTTGGCTGTCTTTTCTATTATACCCACAATATTGATTTGTACTGTGTCCAGATTAAACTTACAGCTTTAGCTATAGTTAAATACTTTTTTGCATGGTTGGAAACTTTCATGGTAAGCATTATCTGAAGGCTGCTTTTTTTTTGGTAGTATTATGGTGTTGTATTGGCATAATGCAGAGGACAAATTTGGGCAAAAACAGTGCCATGGAGCTTTACTTCTATTTCAAGCACATGTTAATTGGAAGAAAATACGTAACAACTGAGTCTTGCAGTTGGTTTGTTCAGGTGACTTTCTAGCTGTCTTTGGGATGGTCAACTATAAAGACTGTATTTTCCCCTTGCCTCTTTATAAACTTTTTTTCAATGAGAACAGAGGGCTCTGGGGAACTTAAAAAGCACTTCCAGGACAGTAGTGCACAGATGTTAACCAGGTACTTCTGGAAACGTTCAGGATTGCTGACTGTTCCCAGGGTGGGTGTACTTTTGTATTAGATGCTCCGCTTTTGTCTCTCCACTATTTGCTCTCTAAAGAACCACTCTTTAGTAGATGATGTCAGTGTGCTGGCTAGGACTTGGTCTTGCTGTGTTAACTACTAATGGTGTTCTCTGCAAGTTCTGGCTTGTTAGTGTTTCAAATGGCAATTGAAAATGTTGCCCTGGTATGAGTGAGATGAGTGGCAGCTGTTGTTGTTGTTTTTTGTTTTGTTTTAATCTCCTGCCTGGTGTTTGCCTTCATAACAATTAAACTTTTTTTTTTGTTGTTGAAAGTGAATGCCATTTTGCCTTGCTTAGGCTGCAGCTAGGTGTCTAGAACAGATTTTATGGTGTCAGTATTTCGATGCATCCAGGCTCTGCACATTTTAATGATTCTGTTGCTGAAATATATTTGGGACAGAGAATATTTTTCCCATCCCAGTCTGAGCAATGTGTTGCTGTGGCCTTATCTCATTACAGCTTGTGGCTATAACTGAAATTGCTACTAATAACCAAGACTTTGTGCTGTTAGCAAAGATCTTCTGTAATTATCTTTTCATCAGTTGTGTGATCTAGGACAGAGAATTACTGTCTTCCACTGTTGACAGAAGAGTCAACTTTTCTCCTGGTGTTTATCTGCAGAACTTGTTTGGGTCAATGTTAGCCTTTTGGTATATGCTCTGGGGCCCTGGATAACACAGAAACTCTTCTGCAGACTGCAGAATTATCAGCATTAACTGATTGCCAAGGTCCCCCTGTCCCTTACAGTGTGCAATCTACTTGGTTATGTACAAGATGCTGGTGTTTTACTAATTTGCTGCTATTTTACTAGTTAGCTTTCTGGACTGCCTCTTTCTAAATCAAACAGTTCCATCATGTCTGAAAATGAATTGTGTTTTCCTTGCTGCTCTGTCCTCTGCCAGTACTTACAGAATCTCGGGTTAGAGACTTGAACCTAGCAAAAGCAGATACTAAAGCATGTGTATGGATAATTAGTCATAGAATGTATGAACAAGGTAACAAGCTCATCACCTCCAGAGGCCTGGTGCCTCTCTTCCCTAAAGCAGGTGAGGTACCTCCCATACCCCTGGCACTGAGCCATGGTGCAGGAGCCGTGGCTCCTCACTCAAGCTCCAGCTCTCTATTTCCAATTTAGTAGAACATTTAATCTGACCTGCCAAAACCATTGCTCAGATAGATACTTGTTTGTGAGAGAATCCTCAGGGAATGAGGGAGAGCATTATCAACAAAAGGAATGCAGAGAATACTTAATAATTCTTAACTGATTTTAAGACTTAATTTCTGTAATGGAACCATAAAGCTTTCTTGTCCAGTATTGATTTTTTTTATGGTTTAAATCATATAAAATGATTGCTAGCTAGAATGCTGCTTCAGCCCTACCATATTAGAGCAGGTCACTAATGTGCTGTAGAAACTAATTTTTATCTTCACCATCTGGTGTTCTGAGGTTTTTTTTTTTTCCTCTTGGAAAAAAGATAAGACTTGCTGGAGGCTATTACTGGCTCTATTCCACAAAGGTGAAACTTAACAGGAAATCTGGCATATGTTGACTCTGAATTCTGCACATTAATACAGATTTGAACACAGTTGCTGACTGATAGGTGGTCCCACTCCAGCTGCTAAGGAGATGATGCACAGTAATGGAAGCAGAACTGGAACATAAACTTCTGCAAAGTGCTCTGAACAAGGGCTGTTGCCTTTCATAGCCTTGTTCTCTGGGAATAAGAAGCTTTTGCTAATTGCTTATAGAACTTAAGGAGGAGAGAAAGGGATGAGACAGTGAGAAGCTTGCATTAGAAGGACCTGGGCAGGAAGAAAGAAGAAAATTTCCTGAGCCATCTTCAAGGTGAACATTCAAGTGAGGGGAACAGGGTCAGGAAGATTTTGGGCTCTTACTCTGGTGTTTCTCTTTTTTTTTTGTTTAAAACAGAAAAAAAAATGTTGGAATGGAGTCTGTTTGGCATTTCAGATATAATGTTCACGTGCAAGGTTGTACCTAGGCTTTAACACCTTAAGTTTCATGCTGTAATTGTTACCAGGATTTCTGAGAAGTGGGCCAGAGGTCTTCTGCTGGGCTTTTTCTTTTGTCAGTTCTCCAGCTCTGACCAGACCTGTGCCTAGCTCTGCACTACATGGGCCTATGCCTGGCCTCAGTAAATGATTCAGGTAGGTAGCAAGGGTCAGATCCAGCTGATCACAGGCTTCAGATAAATTTGATTTTTGTAGTACTTTCTACTTTTGAGTTTGACTTGTCCTTAATTGCAAAGCTGTGCGTGCTCAGTCCTGCCCATTGGAGGTGGTATGAGCATCAAAGTTTCTGTATCACAGTGTTGGGTGTGAAGTGCTTCTTACTTGCTTTTTACACTCTGTTTCAAAACAGCTACATGTGATGCTCTACCTGTCTGTACTGCCCGGATATATTCGCAGAAGTTGTTGCAATTTTATCTGGGTTTTGCATTTGTTTCCTAGTGTGTGAATGATGATGGACCTTCTGTGATGGGCTTTTCGGGCAGCATAGCCCTTTAGACTTGTGCAGCTCCCGCTTGCTCGGGAGTCTCGCTCACGTTCTCCGCAGCCGCCCGTGCCGGGGGAGAGCCAAGCCTTGGCCCTGGGGAGGAAACAAAGGCCTGGGCGAGCTCTCCCGTTCGCTGGGGGCAGGTGCGGGGCGGGCGGGGCCGGACGGGTTAAGGCCGGCGGGGCGGGACGGGGCGCGGAGCGGAGCGGAGCGGGGCGGGCGGGCGAGCCCGCTCTGGCGGCGGCGCTGGCGCTGCT
>VXBT01013961.1:1027250-1073759 GCA_013400235.1 Oriolus oriolus
GGCAGGAATGAGCCTTTCCCCCAGGAGTCGGGCCGGCAAAACTTTTTGCGGTTCTGTACAACTCTTTGCGGTGGTGCCGGAGCCCCGGGAGCGCCGCGGGCTGTGCCGGTGAGCAGAGCGGGCAGCGCCCGGAGCGCAGCCCGAGCCCGGCGGGGCAGAGCCCGGGCAGCGCCGGTGCTGCCGCTCTGTCCCGGACAGACGTCGCGGTGTGTGCAGACTTGGACGTGCACGAACAAAAATATACACGTGAGTTTCCATACGTTTGAGACTCCGTTTGTACACCCCTGGGTGCGAGGGGGCCGTGCCCTGCTGAGGCGCGGGTGGCTGGTCGGGACTGCGGGCGCTGGCAAAGGGTCTTAAGTGGTTTGTTTTTGTTGTTTTTTTTTTTTTTTAATACGGTGTTATCTTAATCTATGCAACACACCGAAAAAATACACTGCCGTTATTTCACATAATGTCTTTCGATAAGTTCTTTCTCTTAAGGAAACAAAGTTGGTTGGGAGGAGAGGGAGAGGAAGCAGTTTTGTACCCTTGTGTTTCCAGAGGCCGTGTACTTAGGTCTGCTCTCCCATCTGCGATATGAGTCTAGAAAAAGACATTTCTTGTTGCAGACCATAAGGTGCATTGCTGTAGCTTTGTTCTTTAAGCTGTGCTGAGTACGTGGTTTCTTGTATGTTCTTACAGTCTTCTAAAAGGTGCAGTAGGAAGCACAACTCAAATCCAGTTGTACGGTGAAAAATCTGATTTCACTAAGCTTATCTGTGTATTGAAAATTAAACTAAAAGTAAACAAACAAATCAAACAATCCCACAAACCAAATCTGCATAATCAGTAAAGAAGCAACAGTTCTTACCAGCATGTAAAGCTGAGAGATGTATTTAGCTTTTTTCAGAATGCTAGGTGAAAGTTTCAGACAAGTTAGTCTGGCTGTGTCTTTATCCTCCTGTGCTACGCTGAGCATTAACCATTTAAGAATGTCTTCCAGCATAGGCTTTATGCTATCAGATAATGAAATAAAATCTCTGAAGTATATGATTTGACACTGTAGAGAATATATTTATCTTTTGGTATTAGTCTTAAAGACTGACATACCTGAATTCTACTATTATACCGTTAGATCAACTTCTGTGTCTTGAGAAAATACGTTTTGGAGTGTGCTGTTTCTACCAGTTCCACTGACACATTTGCTTGCAAACCCAGGCTCTGAATCTGTTAACAGATCAGATACTGTCAAGTGACTTGTTTTAATCAGCAGTGGTGTGATTTAGGTCCTCATCAGTATGTGCTGAAAATAAACAGTAAAAGTTGACTTGTTTGGGACTGTGCTGAAATAGTCTGTATCCACATTCTGTAGGTTTTGTGAAAGAAAGCTGATTTGTTGAATGGTGGAATGGAGCTGGTAGTGAGAGGACCTGGAATTTCTGCAGAAATGGGAAACTTTAGAAGCAGAACAGGTATTTTCTTCTAGGCATATTTCACAATGTATAGGCTGTTTGAATGACTTTTAAATACTTTAAATGCTGTGTCTGTTTCCGCATTATAGGATGACCTGCCAGCTCCTTCCAGAACCACACTTAAAGGAGGCTAAATGAAGGCTTTGCAGCAAAGTTTTTAGTTTGAACTCCATATATAGATCTAGTAAACCATAATTTGAGAAAGTCTTAAATTACCAAGTCTGAAGTCTAAACTTGTGGTAACTAGTGAGTTACTTGCTATCTGTCCCTAAAACATTTCTGCAATGTATCAGAGCTTTCAGAAGCAATTTAGTGCGGTAGAACAGCTCTGTACTAAAGGCATTTCAGGAGCTGGAGCCCAAGCTTTGTAATACCTTGGTGGAGGTGCCCCTGTATCTCTGCTTCACAGTTCAGCTGTTGGTGTCAGTCTGCAGCAGTCTGCAGAGGGACAACATTGTCACTTACACGCACAGGGTGACACTTGCGTGCCCTGACAGTGACTTTTAAGCCTCTTACTAGACTGTGTGTACAGAGCACTCTGGTTTGTGGCTGACAGTACTATTTCCTCTCTCTGCAACTTTAAATATTTAGTCTTGAGGTTCTACATTTTTGGTAGGTTTAATACTTTTCTTGAGGCTCTTTATTTGTACCATACAGCATTGATCTTTTTTGCAGGATGTATGATACATAAAAACCTTAAGTGTTTCCACCACAGAATCTAAGAGTTGCCCAAGAACCATCTTCATTCCTTTTGCCCCACTCCCTTCCCAGTCCGAAAGGTGACACCAGAGAAATGGACTATTAATGGAAATATCCAGAACCATGGTGGAAGTATGAGTGCTGCTGTACTTTCCATCAAGTTAACATTATGTAGATGGAACAGGTTTGGAGAGAAAATGGATGTGATACTGCTCTCTTTAGTCTAAAAGGTATGGAAGACCAAGGTAATGGGATAATGCTGTTTGGGAGTGATTGATTTGAGTTCAGCCAGTTATCTGAAATTGGAGATACTTCAGTTAAAGGAAAAAAAATAGAGCCAAACTCAACCACAAGCAGATTCCCTTACTAATAAGTAAGTTCTCTGGTTGAAAAACGTATTCATTTGGCCTCAATAGTTTTTTAATGATAACTTTTTTTCAATTTTTAAAGCTACATTTTTAAAATGTTTTTGAAAAATTATTTTCTCAGGTCCTTGAAATATACCATGCTGTTTCAAGTACAGGCAGTGCCTGCACAATTTCTGTAGTAAACAAAATAAAACAGTTGCATTTCTGAGATAATTTCTCTCTGTCAAACCTGTTTAATTTAATGTTGGCTTCAATTACATCCTCTAGTAGTACCAGATAAAAAAAAAAGCTTTAGTTTAGATATATTTTGTGCATAGTTTTATGTTCTCTATATGCTTCCTTTCAGTTTTTTTCTAAACTGATTTTGGTTGTAATATCAATTAGCTATTAAAGACAATTAAAAGTGAACCAGAGCACTTACCTCATGAAACTCTTCCTTACAGTTACATATTAACATTTTTGGCCTCTGCTGTGTTACACACCCTTTTCTGCCCTGATATTTCTTTCTAAGCTGAGGTAACCTGGATGGGTTTCTTGGGTTACTGTGCAATCATTTGGTTGTGTTTTCCTCCGTGGCCATACATGTAGCAGGGTGTGGAGGGGAACAAGGAACCAATTCCCTTTCTGAACTGGTGCTGCTGATATATACAGATTTGGCTGCCCAGCACCCTGGCTTCCTTCTGCCTGTGTCTTCCTCTAAGATATCCTCTAAGATGAGGGAGAGCTTTTCAGTAATGAGAAAAATAAAAGCAGCAGCGGTGGTTTATTGAGAAGAAGAGGACGGGGCAGAGGGTGTCCGTGTCTGCCTGTGGCACAGGGTGCAGGCAGGCAAATGCAGGGCTGTGGGGAGCCCTTGGCGGGGGCTGCACAGGCTGCAGGCCTCCAAGCACTTCTCTCGTGGTGCTCTATCAAGGGCCGTCTGCTGCTTGTAGGGTAAATTTAAAAAGCTGAAGGAATATGTGCAAGTAGGCAATTGCTGCTGATATTTCTCTGCAGTGACAGTCTGAACGTGAAGAGAGTATTTCAAGTGACTCTCTTCCTCGTTCTGCCACCTATGCCTGTGATAAACTCAGCTTTCTGCAGAGCAACTTTTGTAATAAGTTTCAAAATCTCTTAGAGACGTGTATTTAATACCCGGTCTTTGCTAATGGAGCAGGGGATCCAGGAGGCAAAGTGCTCAGGCAGAGCTGGCAGCCTGCCTGCTTTGCAGGCTGAGCCTGGGCACAGCTTGCTCCTCTGCGCCGTCTCACAGACCTGCCCGGACTGTACTGGCTTTGTGATCTCTCCTGTTCCAGAGCGTATCATTTTGGATGTTGAACTACCCTGAAATTCTGCTCAGAAATTCCTGTGCCAGCTCAGGAAAACCAGCAGTAAACCAGGCTGGTGTTCTGCCTGGGCAAACATCCCTCCCTCTCCCCTAAGCTGACTTTCTGCCCTGCTAAAAGGCTTCACCACTATCGTCCTCCTTGTAGGCTCAGTCTCGCTCTCAGGACCTTTCAGTCCAGCTCTGAAGTTGGCTCGAATCCTCTCACAGTAGCTTTTTGTGCCAGCCCAGGCCCGTCTGCTCCCTCCCTCTTGCATTTATACAGAAACAGGGCAGAAGCCATCCAAGTCCCCCAAACTGACGCCAGCCCTTCAATAAAGTTGTAGCCAATGTATTGAAACATCTTGGTTTTTAATGGATAGGGAAGAGGCAGAAAACCATGGGGGTGTGCCATGAATCACATTATGGCTTGCAGGCTACATTTTATAATGACTTTAACATTATTTGTGTTTTCCTTCAGAAATGTCTGCATTAATATTGAGTAACTCAGCTTAGACCTGATTTACAGGCAAGATTTAATTTTTAATCAAAATTACTTAAAGATAATTTTAATCACAGTTTCAATCAGCAAAATCTTTGACTTAAATAACTCATATTAAATTTTATTATGAACATACAAATTTTTAGTGAATTTATTGAAGCAAACAAGATTCCAATTGAATAACAACCATTAAAGCGTGCTAGCTTGCAACTAGCTGAACCTTTTGTCGAAAACATTACCTAGATGATATTTTATTTCACTAACTCTTTATTCAGGTAGGTAGTGTAATATATTCCTACATACTCATGCAAATTCTTGACTTTTATTTAAAGAAACATATTCTGACTTGGTACGAGATATATTCATAGAGGAATTTAAAATTAATTAAAATACACAAACTGTCATTAAAACAAAGTTCAGGATGTTATGTATTGGGAAGAATTCTTAAAGTGTGCTTTTGCATTTGAAAACAGTTTAACTAAAATCCCGAATTCTTTGAGATTTTTTGGAACGGAGGCTTTTTCCCACTCAAAAAAAGAGAAAAAGCTTGAGTGTTTACTCAAGAGTGGTAGAGGAAAGTGCAGTTCACAGTCCATCAGTTTGTGATCTTTGTAGGCACTCTTGGTTGAAATGAGGTAATTAAATAGATTGAAATGAGGAAAAGAACCTTTTAGACAAGCATATGCTTTTGGCACTTGCAAAGTGTTGGTGTATTTGCCTGCAAGTACCAGGGCAAGCTGTTCACTCAACTCGCCTGTAGAATATGCAACATGTGGTAACTGCTGGAGGTCTGCATGGTGGGATAGGAAACAGCAAGGGGCATAGAACACGTGAACAGAGATTATTTGCTGTCCTTTCCCATAAAAAAACCCCAAGAAATGTCAAACTTGGGAGAGCCAATTTCAAAGCAAAAGAAGGCAATTCTTCTCAAAGGGAGTAGCGCAACTGGGGAGCTCTCTGCTGCAGACTCTGGGAGACTCTCTAGCCTTTATAAGTTTGGCCTGACAAGTTTAGCTGATTTTCTACTAACTTTGAACAATATTTTGCTTGAATATTCAAATTCTTGTGTACTTAATAAACAGATCTGAAATATGTAATATTTAAGGATTATTTTTAATACAGGGTTATATTTAAGGGTTATTTTTTTCTTCTTAAGTTTAAACCTGCCCTGGTCAAGATAAGCATCTCTGATTTGGCTGCAGAAGAGAAGACCTGGAGAAGAAAGTTCTGTCAGGATATGTGACGTGCCAGGAACTATGGAATATCCTATCTTGTGCCTGGTGTGGACTGGGGCAGGACCACTGAGGATTCAGCTGCATACCTCTGTCATGGCTGCACAGCTCCCTTGAGACCCGGCTAATTCTGCTGGGAGGACTTCAGATGAAGGTGTGAAGAAAACCACTGTCTGCAAGGCCCTTGGTGTTGTAAGTGCTTTTTGTACACAGGCTGGTACAGACAGCCAAGTGCTGCATCTCCACTTTGAAGGACTGGGATGTAAACTAGCTTCAGTTCAGCTTCTGCTTTGGTGCAGCTTCCATTTGGAAATCTCCAGAGTCTGCCCTGTGGCCCTGAGAGCTCAGCTGGATGCTTTTCTACTCCTTCTCCTCTTACCTCAGCACCTCAAGACATCTCTTTCAAAATCACTTGTCATTTGAGCTCTGCTGTGTGACAGTAAGTGTTTGCAGTGTAATTATTTCAGTGGAGAATTATGGATGTGTGAATGTATTTTTTTCTTTGGTTACTACTTCAAATAAGGATGGGACATCATTAAGCTGAAGTATTTAGAATAAATTCATAGTTGATATTTTGGATTTCTTTAAGCTTTTCAACAGATGAGATGCAAAAAGCATCTGCAGATTTCTTTACTCTCCTGTCACTGCAAGCAAGAGATTCATCTGTTGCAATGATTACACAGTAAGATACAACATGTTCAGAAAACCTTCCCTGTAATTTTCACGGTTTTGGGTTCTTGGGTTTTTTTGGTTTTTTTGGTTTTTTGTTTTTTTACCCTGCCATTCTTGCCCAAAATGGTGCTTCTATTCACAGGCGTTTGGGCTGTTCTGTAAAAGCTTCGTGTCAAGCTCAGTAAGTCCTTTGCTGCCTTGATGTGTTAGAGCAGAGGCTTCTCTGCTGGCAGGGTTCCCAGCTCTTGGCTACTTGAGTAGCTCTTGTCTGCAGCTCCTCCGGGACTTCTGGTCACTTACAGACTGAATTTGATTTTTGAGTACTTCCTAGGTGACGGCGGTAAATGTACTGACTGCCCAACTCCCCCGTGTTGCCCTGAACAGTGGGAGTTGAATTCCAGTTGACTCATGCAGTGGATTTGCATTGCTGAGGCTTTTTTTATTTTTAGATGGAGGGATGCTCTGTAATATTTGAGCACAAGGGATGGTTTACTTGTTTCCTTCCACTTCTTGTCCTTAAGTAGCTGTTCTTAGTTCTGACTATGTGCTTAAATTTGATGCTTTAAGTAATATAGTCTTTTATAAAAAAGTGGCTGGCCAGGTTCTTGAGGATAATAAAATGGACAGCAATGTCAAGTGGCCTGCTTTTATACTGACTGCTAGGTGGGAATTAAGAAAAATCAAGGAAAAAATGCTAAGGAGATAGTTCAGAAAAATGGAATATTAAAAAAGATAATTTTGCTGAAAAAATTATGGAATAGTGTAACTTGATTTAAAATTACTTTAAATATTGCATGGAATAACACAAGTAGCATAACATAAATGACAAAAGATGGACCTTTTTAGTTTAAAGTCTGGAAGGAACCTTTAATATAAAAGTGGCATGTTAGCCAGCCTGCAGGGGATTGTTTAATTAGCTTCCTAGTCCCTGGGGAGATTAGATATAACTGTAAAATAACCACAGGATAATAACAGACTAAGTAAACCTGATGTTTATGTGTCAACCATTTTAGCTGCAGAGGTGGAAAGCCTATGCTTTTTTTTCTCTTTCTGCCTGTAACTGCTTCTTCTAGGTTTTTTGTTGGTTGCCACTCTGTATAATATCTAATGTGATTAGGCTCTTGTGCCATGGCTGCGTTCCTGGGTTTTGCTAGAACTATATAATATCTATTAATGAATTGTTAAAACCCTTCCTCAGGTACTGGCAGTGAATGTGAGGGCTAGTGATGATCAGACACAAACTCTCCCTTCTAGGCTGTGAGACCCTGCATGGGGCCTATCAGCCATGAGTAATTGCTGTCAGATCTCCTGTGTAAATTAGTCCAGATTCAGTTTGGTTCATAAAAAAGGCAGAAAAATTGCCAAGGCAGCTGACACTGACCCCGCCAGAGTAGCTGAAGTGTGATGTAATCTGGAACTTGGACTCTCTTTCCATCGTCAGGTTTAACAGCCCTGTGTCCAAAATAGTGCTAAGTGGGTATGAGAAATAAACCCCAGAACTACTGCTGTTCCTGGGGCTTGCTTTAACCTGTGGTTGGGTAGGAAACTGGGTTTCGGTTTTAAAGATAACTGGGCTGTGTGGTGCTCGCAAGCCTGTGGATTGAGAGCCCAGTAAAATAATTCCTGGCTCTCGAATAGTCAAATATCTAGAATATATTTTTCCCTTTGCAGCACATTTATGTAAGTCATCTAGTAGTAAATAACAGGTATGTGTTCAGAATATATATGCCTGTAGTATCTCATATATATATAATTTTTTTACATTTATTAATATAGAATTGACAAACCAAAAAAATTTTTTTCTGTCATGGGCCTTTTATTGCTTAGTCAGTAGAATGGAAGAGTTATGATTTATGCTTCCCTATCCCTACTGGCTACACTGAGAAATGGAAAAATTGATGGGGCTGTGGCTCAAACATGGGATTTCACAGCAAGAATGGCTTGGCTGTTGCTCAGATTTTCTCCATGACCTCCAGAAAGTAATTTTTAACTTCTTAACTTCCACTTTATTGCTTCTACAGTATGACTGCTACTGCAAAAGAACTGTGCTGGAATTTTTTAAGTAGGAAAATCTTTTAAAATTCCTGATTCATTCAAGCATCATGCACTGTGGTCCTCCAGAACATCTTCTGCATCAACCCTGTACAGTCTGAATTTTTACTTAAAGCCTCCAAATATATACCCTCTCGTGTCCCTATCACGACCCCTTGTCCCCCAGAAAAAGAAGGTATGGTGATTGAAGCAAGGACTATTACCTGACTGCTAATCTTCTTTCTTTTTGCCTTCCACTCTTCCTAGGATGCAGGGGCTTTAATCCAGGATGAACGAATGCTACTATGACAAGCGCATGGACTTTTTCTACAACAGGACAAAGGCAGACACAGCGGATGAGTGGACAGGAGCACAGCTCATTGGTGTTCTATGCTTTGGGACATTTTTCTGCCTCTTCATTTTTATTTCAAATTCATTGGTCATAGCAGCTGTGGTCAAGAACAAGAGGTTTCACTTTCCCTTTTATTATCTTCTGGCCAACTTAGCTGCTGCAGACTTTTTTGCTGGAATTGCCTATGTCTTCTTGATGTTCAACACCGGCCCTGTGTCTAAGACGTTAACAGTCAACCGCTGGTTTTTGCGTCAGGGTCTCCTGGACACCAGCCTGACAGCGTCCCTGGTGAACCTGCTCGTCATCGCTGTGGAGCGGCACATGTCGATCATGCGGATGAAGATCCACAGTAATCTCACCAAGAAGAGAGTCACCTTCTTAATCATATCAATTTGGGCCATTGCTATTTTCATGGGTGCTGTTCCGACCCTGGGTTGGAACTGCCTCTGTGACATTACTGTCTGCTCATCCCTGGCACCCATTTACAGCAGAAGTTACCTGGTGTTCTGGAGTGTCTTAAACCTGGTCGTCTTCTTCATTATGGTGGTGGTTTACATCAGAATCTACATGTACGTCCAGAGGAAAACCAATGTCTTGTCATCACACACCAGTGGGTCCATTAGCCGGAGGAGAACCCCTGTGAAGCTTATGAAGACTGTCATGACTGTCTTAGGTAAGAGACTACGAACCATGGTGGGCAAGGCTGGCAGTGCCAATGGATTGGTTTGTGTTGGTTTGGCTTAGCTTTTATTTAAAACAAACCAACAAACAAACAAAAAACCCCACAGAAGTTGCTCTAACCTCCTAACACAAAAAAACCTCACGAAACTTAAAGTGCTGGAGGCATCTAGACTTCTGTGTGCTTTAGACAGTGAAATACCTGTTGTACTATGCAGAATAGAGGACTGGTCGACACATAGAAGAAAAGGGTCTCTGTTGTATGGGCACCTTGGTACAAAACACAAATTGTGACGGTGTTTGGTTTTTTGGCTTTTTTTTTTTTGAGCAGGAAGATACAAAATCACTTTGGAGAAAGACTTGTGAAGGTTTATAATTACCTACTAGAACATTTTCAACGTAATGTTCTTTAATATTTGCACAAGGCCATGAGCTCTAATGTTGGATATTGATAGTTTTCATTGCACATCTTCCTCTTGGCTGTTTCCTGAACACAGAAACTTCTTCCCCCTGGAAATGTACCTTCCCTAGGGAAAGGAAAGGGTTCCTGGTGGGTCTGCGGCTTTGATAGAAGTTTGCTTTTCAAGGGAAGGATTCACTTTCATTTAGTGGATATTGCATGGCGAAAAATACTTTTAGATAATGATGGTACAGTGTAGCCTTAGATCTCTAAATCATAAGATGAGATTTGACCTGGGTTCTACCCTAAAGACACTGTTGATATCAGGGCAGCTCAGATCACTTCATCAGGCAACTGCGATGTAGTGCACATTAGATATGAACTGAGTGGGTGACTGATCCTTGGAACAAATACCAGCTGTAGCAGTCAATTTTCCCCACAGTTACTTGAATCTGAACAAGATGTGTCATGGAAACCACGTATCATGTGGGCAGGGCTCCAGGTGGAACTGGGGGTAGACTGAGACATTTGTGAAGCTGGGCTCAGGTGGTGGTGGACTCTAAACCCACAACTATGGCTTTACTCCTCTAACAGCTGTTCTGAGGTTGGATGAGCCAATGTAGCAAAGCTAAAGCTTTTGGGAAAGCTGGTGGCCATGTATACCTGGGTCACAGTTGTGTCATACTGCAGCATGGTAGTACCAGAGAGCTCTGGGAGAAAACTAGTTTTTCATGGAGGTAGGACTTGCCAGGGTAGGAACTCCAAGTTGAGGACACTTGGTCCTCCTTGCAGATTTTGGATGCTGTTTGCAGAGTCTGGTATCTGATTTTATTATTTTTTTCTGAAGTAATAGTGCTGTGCTACATAACACCTTTGTCTACCAAATGATGTTTTAAAGTGCTTTAGAAGCTGAAATCCATTCAACTTCACAGTGCCTGACTTGTAAAAGAAAGTGGACTGATAATCGAAGCACGTACAAGGTTCTCACTTATACTTCTGTGTCTTCTGAAGTTGGCTTGTCCACTGCCAGAGCCTTGTATTTCTAAATCCTTCCCCAGCTGTTCTTCCTTTTTTCCTGTTGACTTTATGGAACTCATTGAGTCAATTTGGTGGTTGTTCCTGTCCTCCTGCCCTTGACTTGCAGGGGCGAGACTTGATTTTTTTCCCTACCTAAGCTCTTATGCAGTGAAACCTAAACGATCCACCTGGAAGGAGAAAATCCCTTCAGGAAAACTCTGAATTGCTCCAAATATGATCCTGCCCTAATGCATAGGGATTGAGTAGACTGTAGTTAACTGCTGCATTGGAAAGAGACAGAAAACAGAGCACCTTTAAAAAGCAATTCTCTGAGCATTTCCGTTGAAGGCAGAACTGCTCTCTGGAGCCTTCAGTGTTCTCTGTGACCGTGCTGCTGTGTGGAAATAAACCCCACTTAAAATCTCATTTTGAACTTAATGTTTCTTTTGCTGGGGAGTGGGGCCTTAGGACTGTGGGTTGATTTGAAGTCCAGCATTAGCTTCCTGTTACTCACAGCATATGGCTTTTCAGCCATGAAATTGAACTATAATTCAGGCAAAGCATTTAATGATATTGTGTGCTGAGCCAGGGAAATTTAATTCAGAAAGCCTGAGTGCTACTTTAGAGATCATAATTTTGTATATTTACTTAGTCAGTCACAAAGTCAGAAACAAAACCAAAACAGAGCCTGCTTCCAAAGAAGTCAAATTAGTGCTGGTATTGCGGGTGTACAATCTACTTCAAGCTCCTGGGTCAGAGGAAATGTATCTTGGCATGTTCCTTATCAGTTCTCCAAATTTTGACTCTGAGATGCTTTTTATAAACATTTATTTCTAAGAATGAGAACTTATTTTTAAAAACAGTTTGAAATGTGCTTTCCTGGCCAAGTCGTTCAAGCACTCTGTGCAAAATGTATTAGAAACCAAATAGTTTGTTTTCTGGACTCTCCAATTACCACAGGAGTTACCACGTGACCAATGTGATTCTTCCAAAATCCTGCTTACAACCACTGATGCAAGAGCCTACAGCTATATGCAGCACATGGGTTTTGCCCAAAGCAGTTAATTTTTATGGTTTGTTCCAAAACGTTTGAAAATGCTTTGGAGTACATGTCTGATATGGTCTTAACTAAAAGCCTATTCCAAGATGCTGTGCTGGATAAAGCATAATAAACCCCAACATTCTTGTTCATGTACTCCGTTGGTTTCATGGGAGATTCACGACAAAATCCTTCTGCTCTACTGCTATGTGGAAGGAGGCTGTGTGTAGTTGGGTACTGCTGGCATGCTGCTCCTCCCAGCTTCCTCCTGCTCCCTCCTTGGCAAGGCTGGGCTGTGGCTGGCTGCCCTTCCAGCAAAATATCCCTGTCCTCTCTGGCTGTTCTCCTCCTGTGGCCCTACAGTTGAGAGTTGGGGAAACTGAGATTTTATGGATTTCATGGATTTATGGTGATCACAGCTTCAGGTGGCTTTTTGCACCATCCCTTAGGCTTGGAGGGTCCCTTCCAGATGCTGGGAGTCAAGTCCCTGTCACCTGCATATCCCTTCCATAACCCCTAAAATAGTCCTTCATGGTACGGGAGTCAGGCTTTCCCTTTGGCATGCTGAACCACAGGGAGTTCTCTAGTTGAAAGTGAAAGATGTGAAACCGAGCAAAAGGGGGCTAAAATCCCCTTGGGCTGACCTTGTGGCGCAATCCCAGCTCCGCCTGTGGCTGTGACTTTGAAGAAGAGTGGCTGCAGGTGTGCGGGTATGTGATTTTCAGGTGGTTGTGTATGTGGTAGCTCCTCTGAACCTGGCAGTGAGACTCCTGCTGAAATAGCAGCTTTGGGGTGGATGATTTTCAGTTTCAGTGAATTTAGAGTTTAATTGGTAACTTGCTGTTTTAACTTGGTCGCACATGTGGCAAAGGCAGCTGGAACCTACTGCGCTTTTTTTTCTGTCGGTGTTGGCATGCTCAGGGACAGCCTTGATGTGCAGGGGTTTATGAAAGGATGCTGTTGAAGCATCTGTAGTGCTTCTAGATCCACAGGAATTAATTTTTAAGCAGAGATGATGTAATCTACAAGAAATTCCATAGTTAAATCTAATGGAAAATCCTCAAACTAACCTTGAGGCATTGTGACACCTGATCTCCCATAATCTGGCAGAAAGGCTCTGAGTTGTACTTCTAATCTATGTGGCAGCCAGGCTGTATTTCATGTCACTTTTGTGAATTTTAAAGAGTCCCAGAAGTTAAATTATATTTGCAATGTGGCACTTCGTCAGGGAGGGGAGCTCCTATGGGATAAATATCCTGCAAACAAGAAAATTGCCAAAGGGCTGAGACTAAGGTATATTTTTATGCTTAACCATGGTTTCCTCTGAAAGCTTGGTGGTAAAAATAACAAAATCTGAGCAAGGCTGTGAGTCTGAGATGTGCCTCACTTTCATCTCTGTGGTGCTAAGAGCAAAATGTGGTTTTGATGGAGTCAAAACAGCATCCCTGTGAAAGCATTATCCAGTAACTTGGACACTGTCACTGCATTGCCTCATCTTTGTTTTCAGTTGCGGGAAATGTGTGGAGACATACCTGCAGGTGTCTTATCTTCTCTAACTTTTGCAGCTGAAACCTTTTAGGGTTTTGCTTGTATAGGTAGACAGGGATATATCCTAGGAGTTCGTGGACTTGTCCTGCCTGCAGTCTTGAGTTCTGTTTGAAGGAGACATTTCTGTGTCTTTTGTTAAATGTGGCTTTTGGGGTCTCTTTCCTCTCCTGCTGACTTCCATAAAAGCATGGTTGCACCTTGCACACTTTGTGGTACAAGCAGTCAAAATACTTTCAATGTCTGTTCTAAGGAAGGTTTGTTACCATCTCAGTTTCTGCATGGAGCTGGTGGATTGGCAGCTTTGCCAGTGACCCTTGGTCGGTAGTGAAAGCTCTGTATCCAAATACTTGCTGAGACACTTAACTAGGCACAGTATTGTTTGGGTGGTTAAGTTCCAGCTCTTGTTAAAACTGATGGGATTTGCTGGTGAAACCCAGGACAGCAAATCTGTGCAGTGTTTTCTCCATTGTAGATGATAAGAGAGAGCTGGTGCCCTGCTCACAACTGCTTACTCAGCATGCAGGAGCCAAACCAGTGTGTAGAACAGAGACTGACCAGGGAAAACAAGTGTTGTGGTAGCAGCATGCAGCTCCCGATGCCAGTGGGCAATGCAGGAATGTTACTGATGTTAACCAGTATCTCAAAACTAACACCATGAAATTAGTACTTAGCATCACAAAAATCTTGGTACAGCAGAGTAGAAAATTCAGTTTCTGAAGAAAGTGGTCTCTTGCCTTTCTGTTCAGTATTGCCTAGAACAGAGTAAATCACTTGGCTGAATTTTCTGTAGTCCCAGAGCGCAAAGTTGCAGCAAGATGCACAATACCTTGTCCTGGATACATTTTTCAGCAATCCTACTGCTTGCTAAATCACACAAATCCACTTAACATACCATTAAGGCCTGCCTGTCACAGGGGCAATGTCCACTTCAGTCCTCGACGGGGTGTCGGTGCTGCTGACAGCAGCCCATGTGTGCAGCACAGCTGCTGGGCTGGCTGAGGGGCTGCCGAGCTCTGGCTCGGGCACTGCCTGGCCCCTGCTGTGATCCAGGCTGCCCTCCCACTGCTGGCTTCCACAACCTGGATATGGGAATATCAGCAGCTTTTAAAAGATGAAGTGGACTTGCTTGTTCTACCAAAAGTGTTGAACAGATTCCCACACGCCCAGGAGAGCTTTTAGGCATGTAGATGGTATTATTTGTTGAATTATTTTTTTTCTAAGCTCCAAAATGGGGAAACTCTGCTGTGATAAGTGATTGGAATTTCCTTGGTACATTGTTCAAACTGTGACTGCTGGGCAGAGTTGTAATTTTCTATTTCTGTATGTCAGACAGCAATTGTGGCTTGTGCTAAGTTAGTATTATCATGCATATGGCTACTCCTTCCCTGGGCTCTGGGTGAGGGATCATGGGGTGCAGTGCAGGGGGGAGACCAAGGGGCAGATGGGGCAGTCCAGGGCCCCTCTCCAACTTGTGGCCGAGGCTGCATTTGGTAGCGAAAGGTTCCCCTTCCTCACCCTCACTTATGGTGTGGGTGTGCAGGAACATGGGAAGGTGCAAATGCAGTATTGAACTAACTTCTAAGCTGTGGTTGTAATGCTTTTTTTGTGTTGTGTTCAGTCCAAGATCTCTCTTATTCTCCCTTTATTTTTTTTGCCTCTCTTGCAGAGTTTTCTCTTCCCCTACCACTATACACTTACTTCCTCATACTTTCTGTGTTTTGATTTTTTTTTTCCCCACCCCTTCATTTTTTTGTCCTGACTGCTCCATCCTCCACCTTCACTAGCTCATCTATTTGTTTCCTTCTCTCTTTTCCTGTGTGACTAAATTGTTTTCCTGCAGCCGAATCACTGTGTCTCAAGGCTCAGCATGCAGAGCCTGGGAGGGAGCAGTGGAAGGAGGTGGGCTCAGCTCTGACTGGGGAGCCCACAGTGCTTGTGTGTTGTAGGCAGTGGTTTGCATCCTAAACCAGCTGTGGGGTTCCCACCCAGGACATATTTAAATTATGTGATACATGTCTAATTAATTGGCACTGCAGAGTGAGCTGCAGGGTGGCAGGAGACTTGTCCCTTTAGATCATATTACAGTCGTGGTGGAAGTGAACCACCTGACATCTTCTTCAGTACATGAGAGAGATGAACAGAGGAAGTGTGTGTTCAAATGCCAGTTCTCTGCTTTTAAATGCTCCAGAGCTCTTGTTTATTTATCAGCATGGATAAATCACTGTTGTGATGACCTTTTCCCACGTGTGTTTGAGGTGATGCTGTCAGCAGCTCAGATTCTTGCTCCCTGCAGTCTTCTGAGAGCTGCCCTGCCTCCTGCTCAGGACTTGGCAGAGAAGCTGTAGCAGATACAATCTTGATACTGCCATTAGAATTTTGTCCTCTCCTGCTTTAATAATTTTTGCGTAGAATTTTGATAAGCTCAATAATCTTGTAAGATGTTAAACACTCCAAAACCCCAGAAATTTGAAGTCAGGTTTGGTTTTCTTTTTATTGTCTCCTATATTTCTAGGTGCCTTTGTTGTCTGCTGGACCCCTGGCCTGGTTGTCTTATTGCTGGATGGCCTGAACTGTACTGACTGTGGGATTCAGAATGTTAAAAGGTGGTTTCTTCTCCTGGCCCTGTTGAACTCTGTCATGAATCCAATAATTTATTCCTACAAAGATGATGAGATGTGGGCTACCATGAAGAGGATGATTTGCTGCTCCTCTGAGGATAAGAGCCAGGAGAGACGCTCATCTCGGATCCCCTCAACAGTTCTCTGCAGGAGCACAGATACCTCGGGCCACTACATTGAAGATGGCATTATTCAAGGGACAATTTGTGGAAAAGGAGATCTTGGTGACAAAGGAAACTCCTGAGCTATACAAGGGACTGACTTGGCTGGAAAAGGAGAGGGGGAAGGGAGAGGTTTTGTAAGAGAAGATTGACTGGCAAAGCTAGTAAACAATATATCCACTTCGTTCCAGAGCCTCAACTCCAGTGTTAACAAAAGTTCTTATAAATAATTGCCTGATGGAAAAACACTTTGTAATGAAGAAAACTTTCTGTGCTGCCATCCTTTTTGACTTTCAAGTACATGAAATTGTTTTTTCATGTGAATGGAATAAATACCTCTCAGAGACTTCTTGTGCATGGAAACTAAGTGTGAGCAATGTAGTGAGACCCTCCTTAAGCTCCTACAGCGAGAAGAAACCTGCCTGCCTGTGCAGGTTTGGAATTCACTGAGTATTTATGCTTTGAATAATTTTTGTGCATCTTGAAGAGGATTGTAGGCTTGGTTGGACAGAATTGTGACCTGTTTTCTTGGTTTATGAAGTTCATGGAATAGTTCATACTTACCTCTTCTCTTCCTCCTCCTTATCTTGCTTTCAAAATAGGTTGTTTGATAGTTTATTAAAGCTATTCCAGAAACCTGGCTGTGATGGGAGACCCAGACCAGGCACTGGTGTGTGTGAGTGTGTCTGACCATGGATTGTCAGGATCTGAGAGGACAGAAAGCACAAAAGCCATTATTTCTTCCACAGTGGGGTGAATGCTGCAGGGAAAGACAGTGCACTCTGCTGCTGTTGTGTAGGCAGGCACTGGGGGTGGATTAACAGAAAAGCAGCAAGGCTGTGTTCATTATGCTCATTTCCTATTTCCCTAGATAATACCAAATGGGTGCGCTCGCCCCTCTTTACCTGCTATGCCACTGAGAGAAATGAGATCCAAACCTCTGGTTTACAAGGGAACTTTTAAGGAAAGTTTAAATACCCATATATCCAGGTTCAATCAAGCTATTTAAAATAGACATTCATTTACAGGCCTGAAATCAATTTAAACCTCTACAAGAGGTATGCATTGATTGTCGGACCTTGTCTGGACTACATTTGACCTCCAATTCGCAAACAGATCTTACTGGAACAGGTACTTGAGGAAGAGACCATGGAACAGCGAGCAATGGAGGGCTTTCAGCATCGACTGATCAAATCTAGCGCTGATGCAGCCACAGCCCAAACAGCTGGAGTTCTGACCTATGGAGTATGCTCCAACAGAGGGTCCAGCAATACAAAGCTCTGGAGTAAACTTTTAAAATTTAAACTTTCAAATTAAAAACTGGATTGTAGATTTCTCAGTACTCTAGAAACCTGGCTCACGCTGTCTGGTTTCAACAGCAATGAGCTCCCTGTTGGCATTTTAACTTCAAGAGAAGTTTCCTGTGTTGTCTCCTAGAGACAGTCTGATCCCTAAGGTATTAAGGCAGGTGACCACAACCAGAGGTCACTTTGAAAAATTTTGCAAGTTTTGGCCACTTGGAATTATCAGAGGAAAACACCAAGAGCCAACACCAAGAACGTATTTTATGAAGCTGAAATATAAATATCAGCTGTGGTTTGGTCAAATTCTTCCTTTGGTGCCACTTGCATGTGGATATCTGGACTGTGTTGGTCAAAACAGAACCAGCCCTTGGCTCAAAGGCTGAGTAGGGGATTTTCAGAATGCACTGGGGGACTTCATAGCAGCCCTTAGTGTAGCTTACAGACACAACAAGGCCCTGTTCAGAGAGCTCTCCCGTAACGTGCATTATCTTGTACGGATGTGGTCCAGTATTCAAGGTACATGCTGTATTTGAGTAACGCTAAAAAGGTTTACACTTTTTTTGCTATTATAATGCAATTTTTTGTGCAAATACTACTTCACTGCTTTGGTGTTCTGAAAAGCGTGTAAAGTGGTGCTTCGTAGAGGCGGTGGTGTGGTGGGTTGAGCCTGGCTGGAGACCAGGTGCCCACCAAAGCTGCTCCATCACTCCTCTCCTCAGCTGGACGGGGGAGAGAAAATAAAACAAAAGGCTCATGGGTCAAGATAAGGACAGGGAGAGATTGATCACCAATTACAGACTTGACTTGGAGAAAAATTAAGTTATTACCAATCACATCAGAGTAGGATAATGGGAAATAAACCCGGATCTTAATACTTTCCTCCTACCCTCCATTTTTCCTGGGCTTAGCTTTACTCCTGATTGTCTCCATTCCACAAGGGTGCAGGGGGACAGGGAATGTGGTTGGTTCATCACTTGTTGCCACTCCTTCCTCCTCATGGTGAGGTTTCCTCACACTCTTCCCCTGCTCCTTTGTGGCGTCCCTCCCACAGGAGACAGACAGTTCTCAAATTTCTCCAACAGCATGGGTCCCCCACAGAGTCACTAGCCAGCAAACCTGCTCCAGCATGCCTTTCCATGTAGTCACAGCCTCCTTTGGGCATTCCACCTCTCCAGCATGGGATCCTCCACAGGCTGCAGGTGGATCTCTGCACCACAGGCTGCAGGGGAAGCTCAGCTCCGGCACCTGGAGCACCTCCTGCCCACCTTGGTGTTGGCACAGTTGTTTCTCTCACACATTCTCACTCCTCTCTTCAGCTGCAGCTGCACAGGCTTTTTTCATCCATCTTAAATACGTTATCCCAGAGACGCTGCCACCGTCGCTGATGGACTCAGGTTTGGACAGGGGTGGGTCTGTCTTGGAGCCAGCTGGCATTGGCTCTGTCAGACGTAGCTTCTTGTGTCTTCTCACAAAAGCCACCCCTGTACCCCTGCCCCACGCCGCTACCAAAACCTTGCCCTGCAGACCCAACCCGGGTGGCACTGCAAAGGCACGGCACGCAAGCACCCCTGTCCCTACAGCTACTGCAGTGCACAGTTTGTCTGAACTAGGCTGAAGCTCTGTATACAAACCTAATAGAAAATAAAATGCTACTTCAAAATAAAATTCTTGTTTTGCTTCCTGTTTGAATGGTGATTGAACAACACTGATGGGGAAATGTTGTTTCATGTTACTGTGGGTCCAGGGTGGTGGGAGTGGGGGTTGTTTTAATAAAATTTTCTTATTTACTAGCAGTACTAGGCAGTGTACTGCTTAGTTGAATCAGGCCTTGAAGAGCTGGATGAAGATCTTGAGCATCTGCAGCAGTGGAAAAAACATTAGGTCTCTCCTGCAGAGCTTGGGATTCAAGATGCAAAATAACTACCTGTGGATGATATTTCCAGGTGAGCAGGAAAGGGTGACTTCTGTGAAGGTAAAGGACCTCACCGTTTTTACAGCACCTCATGCAGTGGACTCCTGGTCTGGATTAAGATCTGAGAGGTATTACCAATCATTCTGCTACAGGTAAGTGGGAGGGTTTGTGGTCTCTTATCCTTCTGTTGTCTAATTTAAAAAAAGAAAAAAAACCCCAAAAGCCTTCAACAAAACAAACCCCAAAAGCCTGCAAACTGGTGCTTGAAGAATGGTACTATTTGCAGTGACATGCCCTTTGTTTCTGCAGGATGCTTTCCTTGGAGCTGCTACCTCATGGTCCACTGCTATAAATTGCAGTGTGACATGACTGGAACAGGAAACTGATCTTGCATCAAACTTTCCTAGGAGCTGCTACAGCCCAGGCTGTCTAATGTTTCCCATATCAAACTGTCTAAACATCTACCTACTCACAGAGCAGGGAATTCCTTATTAACTCCATAAACATTTATCAGAATAGTTTGTCCCAAGGAAACCATTAAAGCACTATTTATACTTGAGTAAGAAAAAAAATAATTAAAAGGACGAAGAGCAGTTGGTGAATGCAAGGTCTGCAGGGTTCCCTTGTTCCCTTTTTCACTAATATCCCAGAATATCAGTATCAGTTGACTTTGCATGTGCCTGCTCCTATTTATATATGTACATTCTGCTGGGGAAGGCTTTAGGGTGAACACTGGCAGAAACCCCAGGGCATTAGTTCTTAGGAGGCAGAGGAAGGCAAGGAAAGAGTTACCATTAAGTCAGATAGTTACCAGATTCTGCATGTTCCTGGTGGTGCTGGAGGTCTTTCTGCATCTGAGAGCCTTGAGAGCTGCTGTATTGCAGTAAGCAGATACTTCTAAGACAACATTTTCATAGCAATTATGGTTTGAAAACCTTTGTGATATTCTCCTTTTTTTTCCTCTCTCCAGCTGCTCCCAAACCAAAGTTGCTTTTCCAGTTGATTGTTGGGGCCAGGAAGAAACGCTCCATGGCTTTTCCCAGGGCAAAGATGTATGGTCTGTCCTCTGTGATTTGCTCTCCCATAAAGCCTGTGTGGTCACAACCATTAGAGATGCTTTTCAGAGAACTATTATTAAAAGCTGGGAACAATGAGGTTTTATTTTACACGATAGATCTTTTGAATCTTTCTGGATAAGCAGCTAGACTGATCATTGTTTAATAGCTGTGTGCGTGGGAGAGAAGTTTCCCTAATATCTGTGCTGTCAGTTTGACCTAGGTGGTGTGGGTGATGAGTCCCTCTGGGACAGCAGCCAGATTGCTAAAGCTTGAGTGCCTCTAGAGTGTGACCCTTCCACTACTTTGGGGCTGCTTTACCCTGACTATTTTTCCCTCTGTATAGGTTTTTTGTGCGCTTTTTTTTTTCAGTAATTCCTGCAGACTGGTGAAATACATCTCTACTTGTGCATGTGACAGCTTGTGCATGTGTTTGAACTGCAATAATTACTGCAGCTGTATGATGGTGCCTTTCTCTGATCAGATCTTTATTTTATTCATATTTATATATTTTTTGCCCTTAAAACTCTCTTCCAAGTAGCAGTGAATTGTGTAGGAGCAATACTTCTGATATGATTCTTTCACAGTTTTAGTGAGCTCTGCCTGAAGATTCTAAATTACTGGTTAATGGAAAATGATGGAGGAAGGGTCATTTTAAGCTTGTCATATTCCTTATGCCTTTTCCCTACAGTTCTGGCTACTGGCCACTATCCAAGCAGATGCAGGGCAGGATCAGCCTTTGGTCTTGCCCAAAGCAATGGCTGCTTGCAAGATTAGAGCCAAAAAATGAAAATACATGGAAATGTTAAAAAGAAGCAGGCAGGGAAATTCAGTTACTTATCCCAGCCTACAATTCTAATTAAATAATTCAAAAGAAGTGATCCCACTTTCCCCCTTGTACCCACTCCTCCTTATGCTGGCGGAGCCATTTGTGAGACCGTATTGTGAACTGTAGTAGCTCTGAAAAATAACCCTGGATGATACATTTTGCTAGTAACTACAGAAGATTTTTTTATTTGTCATGAGCCAGCAGCTGCATTATTTCCTCTACTTGCTATGTGGAGTCACACAGATGATTTGTTTTCTAGAAGTCTTTGTAAAACACAATTCTCCTTAAATGCTATACTTTGCAGTGACTAGGCTTCTATCAGGGAAAAAGAAAATACCCATCTGGAAATGAGGAATTAGGTCATGGCAGTTTCTCCCCACCCACAAGGTCTTTTGGAAGATAGGGAATTTAGACTCTTGTATGCTTTGAGCCATTCTTCAAAACATCCTGCTTATCTTTCAAGTACCATTTGGTCCCTGGCTTCTTTTGTACACATTTTTATGGTATTGAGAGTGTTTTATCGTTGCAGCAGGCAGGAGCATCTGTTTTCTTCCAACCCACTTAGAAGTGCTCCTTTGCAGCTCACAGGTATGCTATTGTGAATTGTCTTGTACGTGCATCCATGCATCTCCTCCCGTGTGAGCTGAAATGAATCAGTGTTTAAACTACCCTCTGCTGTACTTACCACAGACCACTGTGTTAGGGACAGCTTTATTTCCTGACCTAGCCTTTACTAAAATCCCAGTGGAGCACTTAGGATTCTGATATATGGCCCTGGAAGAAAGCCAGCAAGCAGAATAAGAAAAGCACAAATCACTTATTAATCTGTTCTCAGCAATAGCTGTATTTTAACTTAAATGTTAATTTCATTGAAATCATAGATATGGCCTAACTTCTCCAAAAACACCCAAAAGAAGAAAACAGAAATTCCCATTAAAAAGCCTATGGCAAACCAAAAAACAACGCCACCCCGCCCCCCCCGCTCAAAAAACCCCAACCAAGCAATAAAAAAACCACACCAAACCCAACACTGTGCATATCTGTAGGCCAGGAGTAAGTCAGCACACTCACCATCCCTGACCTTTAGTTTGCCCGACTTGCTTTGAGATGTATGAAAATAAGGAAGTCTTGTTTCTGAGCACAAGTAATTGCTTAGGCATTTGGTGTGTGATCTCCTGAGGACGTGCTTCTTACCTAGACAGTTTCTTTAGCTTTCCTCCTAAAGCTTCTGTGGAAGGTGGTGGGATGCTGGCCCGGGAGAATTGTTGTCTCGCCCATTATTGCATTTCATATGAGTAATAGTTGAGAATATATATATCTGCTACATTGTCCCTAAATGTAAAGATTCTTTTGCTTATGCTAGACTCTCACAGTTCTGCAGCAGTAATTTTATCCCCAGGTTCCATCTGTATTTATGCAAACAAAGGCTTGGTGTGTTGGCTTTACTTGGATTTCTGTCAGGAATATGCTCAGTTGCTAAAGGATGTCAAAATGCACGGAAGTGAAAAGGCTTGATCTCCAGAGATGGAAATGTTATTAATGCCTAAATGATTCTATTCAAATCCCAGTTAATGCATCAGTTGTTATGAATGTTATTGTATTGGCTTATGCAGTGCACTCTGTGATACTGGGCTGGGATTTTCCCACAGGTATAAATGAGTTAATTTAATTAGAAACGTAAGGGTTTGTGCCTGTAGGGGCAAAGGGCTGGTGAGTGGTGAACTCACAGTCGCTCACCCCCGTGCTTTAACTCTGTGCACACTGCTCTCAGTGGCCCCTTTTCTGTGAGAGGAGCCCTGTAGGTATGGGCAGTTGTGAGGTGAAGACATTTAATGGTGTTGTTTAGATGGTAAGTTTCTGCTATTTGGGGAGCTGTCCCTATAGCAAGAGGCTGGCTGACAAACACACCAGCCCCTCTCAGACACATTTACAGACTTTAAAGAAGAAACATTTGTGCTCATAACCACAAACTTACAATATTGGATTATGTCCCAAATTTGACCTACATTGTTTTGTCCTATTTTCTCCTTTATAATCTCTTTGCACAGTCCATGTAATTTTTTGTGTGTTCTGCTTTGTTCTTCAAAGCATAGATTAAACGACACTTCTCTCTAAACAGATAAATTCCAGCAGTACTGGGCCCTAGAGCAACCCTTCAATTTCACAGACCAGAGAGCCACAAAAAGAAATAAAGATGGTTGAGCAGAGATTTTAGTCTTGAGTTTTTGCAAGGTCAGAATACCAAAGATAACAAAAATAGTTGTGCTTGTATGTATTAGTTAAAGATGTTGGAGAAAAATACTTTGTCAAAGGAAAAGGAAACCCTGAGCTTATGACTGATTTTTGCAGTTAAAATGTGAGTTGGGAGTTCTAAACTTTTAATTTGTGAATTTTCTGGACAAGAGAAGCAAAGAATCTGTTTTCTGATTGACTTCTCTGAACTGGAGAGAAGCTGTGTGTATATTCAGCTCCTTCCCAGCACGAGGGGATCCAGGCAGGAGGGTGGTCTCCTGAACCCCTTCTCCCACCTAAGCCCATGTTTCTGTCTCCGTGGGCCCCAGGAGCTTTGCTGATTTACAGAAACAAAACCAAGCCCAAGGATGGAGGAGCTTCTGCAGAGCACAGTGTGAGCTCTGGCTGGAGACTTTCTGTTAAGTGCTTGTGCCTCCTGTCGCCAGTGGTGGCTGAGATTGCACCACTGTCCTTGCTTCTGTGGAGGCAGGAACAGACTCTCCTCTGCCCTCTGTTTATTTTCCCAAAACCTGTTGGTAAGGCAACACCTTTAGATCTTTGCCTCTCAGCCAAGTTTTATTGAAAGTGACTGATGTTTTCAAAAATTTTGAGGGACTAGTCAGGCAAAAAGCAACACACTGCCCACACCTCATTCCATTCAGAAGTCAGGATAAAAGTGTTTTATGGATGCAATTTTAGGCTTTCTTGTGCATAGGTGAGGACTTCCAGGAAGAGGATGAAGGCAGTCCCCAGAGTGGCTTCCCAGCAAATCCCCAGCGCCCTGATATGCCACCACTGCTGTGCCTCTACCAGGAAAATACCAGAGTCTGCCATCTTTATCCATTTTGTAATCAGCAAAATTTTTAAAGAATTATTGAGGTGAAGTAGCTTTGACTCCTCCTCTCTGCAGGAGTATGAGTATGGCTTCTCCAAGAGGTAGCAGGATGATTTGCAAGAAGCTGTGAGTCCATGTGTAAACGCAGATGTGAAGGAAAATAATGCTCCCGTGGTCGGTCACCTTGTGTATGGTCTGCCTACTTTGTGATGCCTGAGGTTCCGAGGTTTTGCAAAGTGACTTGAGGATTCAGTTCTGTGTGAGTTCTGAGACCTTTTTGCCTGGTGGGAGTTGCTCAAATGAGCCAGAAACCACAGAGGGATTGACATGAGGGAGCCTCAGGGGATGCAGATGGTCAGAGGAGATTCCCAGTGCAGGAGGAAACTCCTCTTACTAAATAAACCTGATGCTACTGACTCCTCATTGGGCTGTTCATGTACCAGCTGTAGTTGTAAGCCCTTTTTGTCTGGATGGGATTGGGCCATCCTGGTGCTGTGGGTGTTCAGAGGCTCAGCTGTCATGTTCAGGGGCAGCAGGACCAGGTACTGGTGTTCAGTGCCCTGACACAAGGGTAGGAAGCTGAAAGGAATAGTCGGAGGTGACACCTCAGTGTCTCAAGGGATTTAAGCCCAAATGACTCAATGAGGGTTGCTAGACAGGAGTCTCTGGTAGATGACAATTCACTTCTCTCTCTTGGCCCTCTTGTCTTGCCCTCTGTCCCTTCTCACCCCTTGCAACAGCAGTACAAGCTTCAGAGTTGAAGTACAAAGAACTTTCAGCCAGTGAAGCCAAACGTTGATTAGAATAGGTGCCAGGGATGAGATAACACTTGGATTTGGTATGAGCAGTTCATCCTCCCCTGAGGCAGTCAGACCGAATATTTTGACTTGCTACAATAATTTCCTGTGGGCTGATAACCACTGATTCGATACAAATGGTAGTAACAGGCTCCATCAGGAGCTGTCCTGAAGGGCTGTTGATTCATTTAATCCCACGATGAAGATTGAGTGAGCTATTATTTCAAAGGGCAAGCTGGATCCAGCATGTATTTGTATCAACATGCCAGAGATGACACAACCAGTGCCTCACCCCACCCAGCAAAGTGGGTTTTTGCTAATGCTTTATTTGGTCTCCATGTTTGGCTGGGAGACAAGCAACGCTCTTTTGATGTGTTGTTTCTATGAACAGTAAACTAAAAACATTCCCTGTGAGAGGGTGGCACTGCTCTGTTCTGCTCACTTGGTTTCTTGCACCTCCCTTCTGCAATGGTTCTAGTGGGAGATGTCACTGTGAGAATGAGGACCTAGGGCTTCCTGAGTTGCCACAGTGACTGGGACTGCCTGCCCACCAAATGCAGCTGGGAGCTCCTTACAGTTCCTGCCACAGTTTGGAAGCAGCGAGGAGAGCCTGTGGGTGGTCTCACTGGAGGAGTCCTGGTGGTCCTGGTCAGACAATGTGCAGTAGCTGCTTCCCACCTGCACGTGGGCTCTTCTCAGGTTCCTCATCACTGCTGTCCTTGGAGAGCCCACAGGCACTCAGTCATCTTTCCAGGTATGGGGTTTAAATTTTTGTCCGTTTAGTTTTTAAGGAACATTTTTGACATTGTCGAAGTTGAAGCAACTGGAGCTTTCTTTGATCCAGGAGTGAAGTTGACTCAGCTCTGCTTTGCCCGGTTTTATTTAAAGACCATGACTACTACTTCTGAAACATTACTCATGAATGCTGGTATTGCCTTATCTGCTTTTCCATCTGTTAGGTGCCATGGCCCCAGCAGCACAAATACTGTGACAGAAGCAGCTGTCAAAGGTCTATTTAGGCATCTTCAAAAAGTAGTAAAACCTGACACCACTAAAGATAAGCCAAGTTTTGTTGCAATGAAGTTTTCTTTGGGTCTGATTTTAGAAATGTTTCTACTTATAGCACCTCTGGAATTTTACTTTTGATAGGAGGGAGGCTGTATTCATCTATTATTTTAAGTAAAATTATTTGTTTATTCTTGGTTTAAACAATGTTGTGTTATTGTTTATAACCCACGTACAAATATATAACCCTCTGTTGTATCTGCCCTCAGCGTTCTGTTTGGCTGCTACCCAAGTCTGGGAGTTCACATAGGACAAAAAAGTATCACTTGAGCCAAACCTATGTTTCATCTTCTGGGTAAACCCCATGACTTCATGACAAATCAAAAGTCTAATTATAAGCATAGCTTATGAAGCAGGAGGTGCCCTGAACCAATTCCTGTGCTTCAGTTAGAAGGGTAAAATTACAATTCTGTAGTGAATAGTGCATTTAAATATGAATGATAATTGGAGCAAAAAATCAAATGAAACCTTGTTTATATTTATTGAGTAGATCTGAAGGCTCCATGAAGATAGGTGTCCCATTAATAAGCATTGCCTAATGGACTGTAGTTCCTTTAGAAGTCTCTCAGCCTTGACTGAGCACAAGGAAACAACGAAAGGGTTCTGCAACACTGCGGCTCCACGATGCTGCACACAGACAAGCTGCGTGTCTACAGGGGGCCTGGGCACCCTGTGCCTGGTCCTGGCTGCTCTTACACCCCTGTCCCCATGGGCTCAGCACCTGCTGTTCCTTCAGCCAACATGGAAAACTGTAGGAGAGCACAGCTCTTCTAGTCACAGCCCAGCAGGGACAGGGGTGATGATGTAATGGCCACCAGCTGCTCTTGGGGTTAGGTCTGCCCCACGAGTCGTCACAGAGGTGCGTGGTGCCCTGCAGCAGCTGCGTATTTCCTGAGAGCTGAAAGACACAGTGGCAGCACCAGCAGCTTTCCTGGCATTTCATGGGCACCTCCCTGCTCACGACTGTGGATGTCTAAAAAGCGCATTGGAGAAATGCATGTTTTAGGGCTAAAACCAGAGATGGGAGGTGGCTGCGCTGTTATCACCAGGCTCTTCCTGGTGATAACAAATGCAGTCTGCAATCTGTCAGGTGAGGTGTACTTTTGGTGTGGCTGGTTTTTCTCCCTGACAGTGCAGCCTTGGTGCTGCCATGGGGCAGCCGGCAGGAGCCACTCTGGGAGGTGGCACGGCACGTTCCCTGCAAGGTACATGGCACTCCTGGTCCCCTCCTCCCTGTCACCTGGAGCCTGCCAGGACAGCTCAGCACCTCAGTGGCATCATTGTGTGGTGCCTGCTGGCCATGTGCCACCCCAAAGGCTCCCTCACCACTCTGGGGACTTTGCATGCAGCGCCGATCCTGCCCAGCCCTTGGAAGCCCCTCACCAGGGACTGGGCAGGGGGGTGACAGGGTGGTTTAGGGAGAGGGCAGGCAGAGGAGTGTAAAGATGGGGTTGTTGATAAGGCTCCAACCACCAAACCGGTCTGGAACCGTGTGATTTGGCACAGTGCAGGGAGCTGTAGCTAACAACACAAAAGATGAATAATTACAGGTCATGGCATTCATTCTCTGAATTTAAAAATGATTAAGCTCTTGGTGAGGGCAGGCAGCTGCAGGTTCAGGCTGCCTTTGTCCCCCCAGCCATGGTTAACATGGCACTGACGTCTGGCTGGCGAGCAGACACCTCTCCTCCTCCAGCAGCACCCTTCACCTGGAGCAGGGCTGCTGCAGGGCCTCGCTCTGCCCCTCCTGCCCGGGGCGTCGGAGGGGATTGTGCACAGTGTGAATGCCAGGGGTTCTTCTCCTGCTCCTCAGGTCTCCACCCGAATCAGTGGAGGCAATGTAAGCTGTGACATGGGGTAAGTCACAGCCACTGCAAGTGCCTGTCTCAAGGAGGTGGAAATGAAAGGGGCGGGAGGGACAAACATCTGCTCCAAACAGGCACATCCAGCCCGGTGCTCTGCTCTGCTGCTGCCTTGAGTCCTGTCCCAGGCCACAGAGACAGAGCTTTAGGGGGTCCATGGGCTCATGGACCTGCCTAAACTGAGTTTAGTTCTGTATTTACAAATAATGGATATGTTTAATTAAAGTGAAATAGCTAATGACTGGGAGCAGGGAGGTTTTTATAATGTTGTTGAAGGGAAAGTAAAAATAAAAGGGCTGGTTTCCAATTAGAAAATTGTAAACTATATGAAACTATATCTTATCAGGATTGTCTTATCTAATTTTACATTGTCTCTCAGTGCTTGAGAAGTACCTCATGTGCCCAGAAGTGAATGTAGCTACTGTGAGTCCCTGCAGAGGGCTTGGGAGTGAAATCCCAAGGATACTGCTAGTTAGTGTAAAAATGTTGACTTTAGACTGCTGCTAAGAGTCTGTGTGAGTTTTGCCATCAACCTGCAGGTACAATACTTTGGTACAGTTAACATGGCACTTCAAAGCCTGAATCGTGTGAGCAGGAGGCTGAAGCAAAAACAGGAGAAAATTAATCCACCAATGTTTGCTAAATGGTCCTTTCCTCTGATTGCTGATGGTCATTTAGTCCCTTCCTTGCTGGAATCTAAATGTCTACCAGCTCCTTTCAGAGTCACAGCATTGCTGACCCAGGAAAATTAATTATTTTCTTTTGTCTTCCATTTTTTTCCCCATTTCACTGAGCAATCCTGTGAGAACCCCCTTACTGTCTGTGTGTCTGCTTTTAATGTTCCTTCTCTGCAAAGCCTGAAGAGGTGCCCCCCCAACTAATTCTCTACAGCAACAAGGGATGGTGCACAGACCTTCAGCACTGTCAGTCGTGGGGAAGAGATGAAGTCTGGGATGGTGAGCATGGGTTAAATTGCTAGGCATGGGAGAGAAAATGATGCCTAATGGAGCAGCAGTTTCAGGTCAAGGGTGAAAGGAGTGCATGACAGCAGACTTGGAGAAGGCTGGTGCTTATCTGTCACTTGCTTTGTCTACACATGGGAGAAGTGGAGGATGCATCAAGCAACAGCATCTGTACACAGGCTATCCAAGTGCATTTGACATTGCACAAAACTCACAAGAAAGCTTATTTAAGGTGCTCTGTGATGCACACAAGCCTTGAACTAGCTGTGAGTTTTGTCTTGAGCGTTCCTCAATAGAGGAGCCTTCTGTGTGAGATTATGGCCACAGCTTCCGAGCACTGCTGCTGTTGCAGACTTCTTTGGCTTTCCCTGGGGAAAGTTGACTGCAGTTGCATTTCAATTTACAAAGAGAACAAAGCAAAAGGGAAAGAAAACACCCAAACGGACAAACAAACAAAAACCCAGAGAAGGAATCAGGTGCAAAAATAGAAAGGGCTATCACAAAAATAAATCTTTGAAACATACTGGGTCACAAACTGGATATAAGCCATTGGTGCTGGGGCGTTGCAAGTAGAGAAAAAAAAGACAAGTTTTGTTCTGAGATCTGTTAATAGGATGATTGCACCAGCAGCATGGGAGCCTGACAGTGGCAGGTCACATCCAGGACACCGGGCTGAATGTTCTGGACACACTGGGAGGTGTCCAGTGAACAGCAACAAACCTGGCAGTTATAGAAAGTATGACCACTGAGGAAAGTCTGAAATAATCAAGCTGGGCACCAGACCTTTCTCATTAGAGAGGATAAGCACCGTTACTGAGTGTTTCAAAAGAGATGAGTGCACGTGCTGGAGCCTCAGGTGGGGTTAGGTGCATCTTAAACGGATCTTCCTGTGCTATTGCAGATGCTGAATTGGGGCTACAGAATTTTCACCCTTCTTGTTTTGCAGGATGAAGTGGAAGGAAGGCAGGCTGGCAGCCACAGCACAAGACCTCACAACCACTGCTCCTAGACCCCACTTCTGGTTCCACCGCTGGTCCTGAGCAACGTTATCTGCAGGTAATAATCTTAGAACTCCTGGACATCTTGAAAGGGTTAAAAGCTAAACTCTTTCCTGAAATGGGCTGAGGTCTCTGTGTGAGTGGAACTAAAAATCTGCAAAGTAATATTATGTTGCTGTTAAGGCGGCAGGAGGGATAAACTATCCTGGCTCATATATAAATATTTGTACTTACAAACAGGAGCAAGGGTAACTGAAGAAAAACGTGAAAGACTCATGTTGTTACTGTTGTTTCTTGAAGTTTGCTGTCCTGCAGTGAAATACCTTTTAAATAATTCTATGGCAACCACAGCATAACAAACCCCACATCGCCTTCCACTCAGTTACTTTGACCAGCACCAAAATGCAGGCTGGTCACAGAATCCGATGGCTGCTGATGTTTAGCCAAAGCACTAAGTCTGCAGGAGCTGGGTCCTGCTTCTTTCTTTGCCCAGTTTAAGAAAATAAAAATAAAATAAAATAAGTTATATACCAGGGAGTTACAGCAGGGGAGATACAGAAATAACCTGTTTTATTACTAAAAGATAGCTCTGAGCATCTGAGTGCTAGGCCACTCAGTAATTAAAAATCATCTTGGAACCATGAAGCAAGCTGTGCCCTAGCCCTACACGCTCCCATTTCAGACAAACCAATTATAGAAAACAGCTTAAAACAGACACTAAAAACAGCAGACATCCAGTTAATAACCATAGGGTACATTAGGCACATTAGGGTACATTAAGAAATAAGAGGTTTGCCTGTTTATTTGCATTTTTTTTGGCATAATGGAATAACATAGTTCACAAGCCTCTCCTCTTTAGGGCTGAACATGCTGCTGGTGCAAGGCTGAGATGGGAGATCAGCAGAGGTTCATGAGTGCCAGTAGCAAATCCTATGGAAAATGCAAAGGCAGAGTTGTTAAGGGTCATCTTCTCAGAACCAGGACTGGGAATGGTGAACCCTGGAGCATCCTGCTCTTTTACCACCTTGTAGGTGGGTGAGATGGGGTGCAATGCAATGAATCTACACAGAACATCTTGGGAGGAGAGCGTACTAGGGCAGGAACATCAGGAGAATGTGGGTGCTGTGGCTCAGGTGGTGCAGAGCTGTCTTCTTGCTGCTCTCCACAGTCATGGGTGAGGTGGGTCTGGTTTTGCCAACCAAGGGGAATGCAACTGCTCTTGGAGATTAAAACCAGGAGAGGATGACTAGGACCAATGGACCACCACCATCTCTGAGGCAGAACTGCTCCTGGCAGTATATTCTCAAGCATTATTAGATTTAATTTTAAATGTACCTCTCACTGTGATGTTCTCTGCTTCCTCCAGGACGTTTGGTTCATTAGGTCCATTAGTGCAATTAGGGATTCAACACAGCAGACCACTTGAAAAGCAGCAGTCCAAAGGGCATCTCACGGACAGCTGATGTGGCTTCTCTCTTACTCCACCAGTAGAGCTGCAGGAAAAAAATGTAAGAATGTCTGAGCGTGTCCTTTCCTGAAGAAACTTCCTTTTGCCGTGAAAAAACAAGGGTGTGCCTGTGGTGCTGCAGTCTGATGGCAAAGCAGAGCTTACAAGGGTCTGCGCTGCAGCTGGGCTGGGTGGCAGAGCATCCTGGGGCCCAACCACTGTTGTGTCTCCCAGCCCTCACATCCTGGGAAAACCATCCATGCAGGAGGAGCTAGGGTGGTCTCTTATCTGGAAGTAGAACATGAATAGATGGAGGAACTGCTGATCACAAAGAGGGGGTCTTGTATTCCCTAAAATGTGCTTGTGGGTCAGTGGCAACACACACAGCTGTCTGCTGGAGATGGTGGATGATGTCTATCATGAGCCATATCCTACCATGGCTGCTCTTGGAGAGCAGGGAGCCTGGGAGTGAATCAGGAGTCAAGTTTCAGCCTCCCTTATGCACCACTTTTCTTCTCTCATACCTGGAATGGAGCTGGTCAGGGTGTGGGGCAGCTCTGGCACCATTTCAACCAAGCCAGAACTGAGTTATTTCTTACTATGTGCATTTGGAAGAGACCCATTCTCCATGTGGTCCTGCTAGTAATCTGCTGAATCAGAGGACAGTCAGCACAATGACAGGAAAACCACTTGTCAGGGAAAGAGTGATGGCATATGCTAAAGCTGTTATGAGAATTTTGCTTGGCTTTGGACAACTAGTTTTTGTTTGATAATGTGGGAGATGATCAAGATCCACTTTTAGATTTCAGTATGGAATAATCTAAGACAGCAACTCTTGATGTCAGTGGGAAATGAGCCTATTTATGCTAGACAGAATTTGGGCATGGCAGACCAGAACAGCCATATGTTGCACAGTATTATGCCACCCTCCCGTGTACTTTCCTAGCTAGTTCCTTACAATTCAATATGCTCAAAGCAGAAGCAGGCTGTGCTGTGTTTCAGGAACTTGTGCAAGCAGAAAATCCTGTTAGGAGAATAAAGCTGCCTAGCCCATGGCTTGCTTGTTGCATGCTCGGCACCATCAATCACTGCTGGGCCGCGGCAGCTGGGGAAGGTGCGAGGGTGCCAGAAGGGTTTTGGCAAAGAGCGATGCCGTCAGGGCTTGTGGCCACAGCCCCTGGGTGACCACCTTGCCCCTGCCATGGACGAATGTTTTTGTGGGAGATGTGGCTGAAGTGAATGTAAAGCTCCATGGAGCCACCGCATTTTACAGCTTGGTGTGCTAAGTTAGAGCTTGCCAGGTTTCCTCATGTGCTGATATGCAGGGCAGTCAGCTAGGGCAGCTGTTTGCCTTCCAGGAAGGGCAGGACATTCCCCTGTGTCTGGAATGGCTCCAAGGGCCACAGCTACATCTAGCTGCTGCTCAGCCCACAAACAGTATGTGCAGGGCATGCACCTTTCAGAAGGCTGTGCTGACTCTTCCATTAGTTGAACATTTAGGAATCTTCCAGAGGTTTGAGTATTTTTTTCATACAAACTTTATTAAATTGCATGAATTCTTCCTGGGATCATTTGTCCCGTCACATCTGCAGACTATTCAATCTACTGTCAGTCACCACATTCCAGCTTATAAACCTTACAAACCAAACAATTACCCCTTGCACTCTGTATGCACAGTGTTACATGGGCTGTCATCCCCTGCCAAAGGCTGCGAAGAAGTCAGAGCTGAGGAGAAACAGAAAAAGCTCTTAATTTAACCAAAAAACAGACAAACCAAAGAAAGAAAGAAGAATCAGGTCAAATTTCTACTGCAAAGGCTTGGGCTATAACTAAAATGCAAGTATTGGAACTTTCTAGACAATAAACACTCTTACAAAGACTTCTTTTATTAAATCTTTAAAAAGCTGAATTGTACAATAACACACACCCCCAGTCAATTAAGAGGATGTTTATTTTTCTGTTTCATTTAGTTAAAAGCCGGCAGTGGAGACTAATTCCTACAGCCACGTGCATTATCATCAGCCATGCTCCGCACAGGAGCCAAACATTACAGCCTTCTGACAACTTTTCGGACGGCTGCATCTTGTGTTGCCATGGAAATGGACCTGAGCTCACTGAAAGCTGAGTAATGGGCTCTAAAATCCTCACTCCTGATACTGCAAAATTGCTGGGCTGACCTCAGGGAGTAGAAGTAATAGTAATAACATCTAAGCTTGTGGAACATTGGTCTTTGTTGGTTTTATTTTGTAGGAGTGTTACGTTCATGTTCGTATTTAAATTATCTGGTCAAATACAACCCTTCTGTTTGCACTGCACTGACTGTGCCCAGTGCCGCAGCAGTCAGATGCCATTCAGACCCAGCAACAGGGAGAGCATCACTAAGAAAAAGGAACTGAGGAGGAGGACTGTTTGTTTTAACTAACCAGGCGTATGGACACAACTGACCTTTCCTTTTATCGTGTCTGTCCTGTTGCACAACCGTTTTGCATTAGTCCAGAAGTGTTTGCTTGATCCACTGCCATTACAATATATGATAAAGTTCAATACTATTATGTCCCACATTAACGTTCTTTAGCTTTGCTGTGTTCAGCAATCTTCAGCTTTGCCCTAGTTTCATGGTGTTCTTAATTGTACTGAAAATGTTTGCCTCTAGCATCATAGTAAGATCTTACTAATCAAACAATACCGGCAAGGAAAATTTTGCTAAGCAGATAAATTTGACCATGAGAATTTATACTGTAAAAAAATTTAAAGCTTTTAGAGACAAAATGTGCCTGTAGTCACAGAATGAAATGCAGGGCTACAAACAAAGAAAATAAGAGTTGGAAGCCATCTTCTCAGCCTATGGTTTTGTGGAAAAACCTTCTACACTAACCAAGAGTCCTGTGAAAACAAAGTGCTTATATGCCAGTCTTAATCTTGAGATATTTTAAAAGGTTGCTTTCCAGTTATTTACCTTTATTGAATTAGCAGAAGAATAATTTTTCACTTTCACATTAGCTCTGGAGAAACAGCACTGTCCACCAGAAACGAGCATAGGTTTTTTTATTACTGTAGAATATCAAGATATGATGTTGAAATGCTTTTAAATCTGAGTCTTGAGCATATCAATATATTACAGCAAATTGAGGCATACACTTTTAATTCCTGGAAAAATCTGGCTCCCTTAGAAGATCTGCAAACATCATACACTGAAATACTGCTGAAATTAACAGTGTGTATGTACTCTCCACCTTAATTTGTAATCTCATGGCATGCTTATTTTTATTTACTGATCAGCTGACTTGTGGGTAGATTCATGGCATTTCAGGCTATTTGCTTTCACCATGTCCTTTGCCAATCCTCTGTCAAATTAAAGAGAAAATTCTGTAACCATTTCAATCCATTTCCCGAATCTGACTTGCCTCCTTATGGTGCCTAGCAGCACTACTCAGTAGTATTTCCAGGCCTATGCAGAGCTTTCCTGCTGAATCTGTTTAAAAAGATGTCTGAACTTGGTCCATTATAGTTAGAAGGGCTCTGTGGCAGAGATGGGGTGTGCACATTCAGAGGGGAGGCTGGTAATGAAGGAAGCTAACACTTCTGCAGTAAAAGTCATTAGGCATGCAGCCAAATTCAGATTTTATAATCTTCCTCGAGGCCATGCTTGTGAGACTCAGGGCTTTTAATTATATTGTTTCTTTCAAGTAGATTTTATAGGAAGAGGATTACACTGTTTTCCTTCAGTGACTACTTTTTTTCAGAGGCTCAGAGGCCAAGTAAAAGATCTCTGGTGGTTAATTAATTTCTGCAGAACCTTCTCACACCCATTATTGTATGGGGTTTGTATTTTAGAGTCAGGATTGTGAAAGGGAGAGCCGAGCTGGTGCAGGCTGCCACTTGCAGAAGAGGAAGTTCTCTGAGCCACTCTCCAATCAGTCACTTCAACTACTGTTTACAGCCACTGCCAAACTATCACAGGGCCTCTTGATGCTCAGGAGAGACACTGAGTGCCTGTCCACTGAGGAATGCACAGGGCAAGGGTGATCTCCAGAGGAGACAGACAGTACAGAGTTCTAGGAAGAGTATTTCACAAATTTTGTCTTTCTTTCAGCATGATCTGAAAACTGCATCCCCTTTCCCTCACGTTAGCTCCCAGTTTCAGTTTGGATAAAGTCAGGGGCAGATCCCCCACTGACTTCAAAGCAACAAAGTCTTGGCATTTAGAGGAAAATCAATATGAAGAATAATGATGCAATATAACCACTTCTGGTATAAATGCATAACGTAAATAACAGCATTTATTTAAATCCCCAGGCACTGGTGGAAAATAGGTCTCCAAATAACCTAAACAGTTTGGCACATTAAACTCTCAGCCCTTACAAATATTGGTAGTGTTTCAAAGAATGCATTTTTAAGTGAGCAATAAAAAGCAATTGGGCATGTAATTGTTGTTTTAGAGATTTAATCCAATTCCAACTGCAGTCAGTGGGAGTCTACAATCACTTCAATGGGGACTGAGTTTGGGACCTTACACATTTGAAGGCAGGGAGAGAAAAAGAAGGGAATAGGCAAACCTGAACAAAACAAGAATTGGGAATTTCATAAGCCTACATAAAATGCACAAAACATTTGAGATAGAAGACATCTTTTTGTTGGGCAGAAAGCATCTACTAACCACAACTGGTCAAGATTTCCCCCCTCCCCTCCATACAATGCCCCTCCTATCACTTGACAGCCATATAATTAAATTATTGGATAGTAAACTTCTCTGAACTTCTCAAAGAAGGTAACTCAGTTTCTCTCTGCCAGATGTCACACCACCTAATTATAATTAATTGTATTTCTGTATTCATCAAGCAGCACAAATGTTGTTAAGACAATGTATAAACCTGAAATGGGCTAAGCACTATAGAACTTATGTTTGATGTATATTTAGGATAGACACGAAGCTATCAACACAGGCAGATGGAAAGCTTCAACATATTTTATATCATTACTTCCACTGAAAGTAAAAACTCTAGTTTATAAGGTGGAAATTGGAAAGATAGGTTATTCAGAACACTCACAATTACTTGGGAGAATCATGGATGGTATATCAATATCTACTCTGCAGAGATCTGAATTCAGGATTATAAGTATTTTGTCTTCCCCTTGGCTGATGTGCAAATCTATTATAACTATGAAGTTACACAACTCAAAACCAAGTTCCCTCTATGAATCTTTAAACTTTTGTCAGGATTATATGTGATGGGAAAAAACATTTGCTTGTTACACGACATTAGTGTAATTTTATTGCATTTTTTCCCTAGGTATCACAGGATCTCATTCAGAGCATTTTGTTTCCTGCAGTACTGAGACTGCAGCCAAATATTTTGCCATTACTAAGTCAGGGTTAGGTTCATCGGTTTGGCTGGAATCTAAATGGAGTAAACAGAAGATGGATGTAAATGGGCTACTCGGAGTTCTGGTGCAGTGAACACCCCTTGCTTTTGGAGCAGGAACAGAGGCAACGGCCAGTAAGATGACCAGCCTGGTGTGAATGGAAGCTCTCCCTCCACAATTTAACGGTGAGACTCTAAAATCAAATACGGCAAGTAATATTATCTCAAAACTTGCTTTTAGTCTAGGAAGAAATGCTATGAAGTTACACAACACATTTTCCTAATATGAACGATGGCTAGTAAGGAGACATGATGCCACTGACTTCAGTGACACGGCAAAATAAGCTTCCAAGGATTTATAGCAACCTAAGTATTACTTCTCGTGATTTATAAAGCTGCACACAGATCTTCCTCTAGACAGCCAGAGGGACCAAACACAGAAGATAGCTGCAATGATGTATTACTGTTTGTTTGACCTCATTCATCTCAAGAACAGGGCCTTTAGATCAAATGTGTTCGCACCAAGGCCAACTCTGCCCTCCCTACAGTTACTTGCCAACTGCAATAGGGCCTTGGAGAATTAACATTTTAACTATTGGACTTTAGAAAATGTATTATACTCTTTCTACAACAATGCAAACACACTCCATTTTCAAGGAAAACTACTTTCTACCACCATTCCAAAAAAAAAAAAAAAAAAAGCAATCAAGGACAGACTATGAGGGATATGAGCAGATCGCAGTATCCCACTGAAACCCCAGAGAAGCAGTGCTTTGAGTTTGCTGACTGACCACTGGATGCCACTATTGTTCCACTGATAAAGTGTAGTGTTGTCATCTTGTGACTGGCTTACTATCCCGAAGAGGGGAGCTCAAATAGCAGATGTATGTGCAATTTTCTGTAGAAAATAAGCAATTAGATTTGAAATTATTAATGCCCTTTACTGTGTTTAGAAATTTGATTTTTCTCCCTGCTCAGAGCCCCTTCCCTGCAGGAATCACAGCACCAGTCTCTCCCTTTGAAGGCCCTGGCAGGCTACCTCCATGTTTTGACTAAAGAGAAGCAATTCCAAATCCACACTCTCATCATGCAGAATATTTAGGCATTATTCAGGAAAAGAGGAAGAGATGAATGACCTAACATTAGCCTCCAAAAATTCAGAGACCTGAACTGGGGAGATGGTCATGGTACCGCGGTCCCCAGCTGGCAGAGGCTGCAGGAATGCTCAGAGCATCTGTCAGTAATAAGCTCAGCTTTGGATGTCAGAGACACATTAGGATTAGAAGACAACAATGTTAAAAAATTGTGAAATTTTCTCTACATGAGTGGGTCTGGGTCATCTTGCTTTTAAAATCTCTTTACTGTTTTTAACATTTTAAACTGTATATATATATATATATATCTGAAGCCACATCAGTTCTGCCTCTGTCTGCAGAATCACAGGACAGGGATTGCTGCATTTCTCACCATCCTCGGGTTTGTGTGTGCAGCTCCTCAAGATCTGTGACCTCTGGAAGCCCCCAGGCAAACCCTGCGGTGTGGCTCTCAGGACACGGAGCAGTGCTGAGATGCTCCTGTGAATGCTCTGCAGCCTTCCCTCCTGAAAGGGCTTTTCTTTTACCTCTGACAGAAACACGGGGTGTAGCACTGCCCCAAAGCCTCCACAAGCTTGCATCCCACAACACAGGATCTCTGTACTATCTCACGCTGATGTTTTCATGATTAAATTCCCATTTGGAGCTGGCACTGAGCCGGGCTCTATTAATGAAAAGTGAGAGCAGTGATGCCGCCTGTGAGCCCTGCTGCTCCCAGCATTTCCTCAGTCGTTCTCCCATGCAAGTTCTCCACACATCAACACCATTCATCCCTCGCTGTCCGTACCATGGAGCTGTATTATGAATTTTTCTAATTTCCAGAAGACAACTCTGTCAGGAAGGAATAGACATTCTCCTCTTAACTGCTCTATTTGATATTCCAGAGGCAGTCATCTCCAGCAAGAGGTGAAGACAACAACTGCAGGTAGTAATGTCTTAAATCCTCTGCTCTAAACCTTTTCATTAAATCAGGGAATTATGTTACATGCTGGCACCTCACTGTACCACTAAAAAGAAGTTTTTCCCTTTCCTACAAATCGTGTAAGAGGTAAATATAGGTGTTTTTTTCCTTATGAAACCTGTACACATTCCTTCTATTTTACACACACACACACAAAATACTGGGTGTTTGAAATTAAAATCAAGATTGCTTTATTCTAGCTGAGGAATCCCTAACATCATTTTTCAACTGCCTTTCAAAGTCCAGCAAGTGTACTTTAGTCACCAGGGAAAGGTAACTGTCAGCTGTGTGGATATGGAGTCAGAAATAACAGCATAATTTATGATTTAACCTAAAACAAATCACCATGATTTTTTCTTTTGCAGTTTTCAGCAGTTCAAGTTATTTCAATACGACGACAAACCTTTCCCACCGTGCTTTGTGATCATTTTTATTTGAAAAATTGCCCTTTTTATTTGTTGTGGATTCCTTTTATGCTCCAATGTAGATGTTCAAAAAGATTTCTTTGGCTTCATTTCAAAAGGGCACTATTTAACCTTTTGTAAATCCAATTGAACAACGCAGAATACCAGTTTTCATTCAAAAGGAACCTGATATACTACCACCACCACTACTAATACTACTACTACTACTACTACTGCTACTACTACTACTACTACTACTACTAATCTAGGTGTTCCAGAGCACATCACAGCCTGGACAATGACTGCAGAGGTGCATAAGAGAGTTGTTACCATGCCCATAGCACACAAGATTAGATGTTGTTTCTGCAGATATTCGAAGAAATAACCTAAGCTTATGGAGTGGAATGTTCAGGTATTTCCTGGAATGCAATTTCTGATAACAATTTTACAAAAATTATTTCACTTAAGGACATTTTTAAACATCCATTTGTTGGCCTCAATCTGCGTTTTTCTAAGTTCACTTTATTTCTTCAAAGAACAGAAGACCTTTCTTAAAATACTACCCTAGAGACCAGTAAGAACAAGTTACTCATCATTGTCTTTCCAGTTCTGGACAGAGAGTTATTGTACCAGCTGTATTTGTTATGTTTAAACTGTGTGTGCTGCTGAATGAGGAGTTTCTTTGTGCAGGCTTCAGATTAAGAACTAAGGAGTAAATAACTCACATTACCAAGACTTTCTTATTATCTTTAAACATTTAGATTTAAAAATATTTTCTTTGGTTTTGGTTTGGCCTTTGCATTTCTGTTGCAGACACAGTGTGCAAGAGGCAGGCCAGCTATCTGCAGAGACAACATGTCTGTGCAGAGATATCTGAGAGATACTGCTCCCTTCCATACTATTGTCCTTCAAATTTATTTTAAACCATATGTATTTGATTCTATTTTTAAGACATTGACTTGAATGTTGCATTTTTTTCTAAATAGCTAAAGAGTTTCCTCTCAGCTCGAAAGCTCAGCTCAGTTTCATCTGGCTGACCAGGTTATATCCTTTCCCTAGACTGCATGGTGATGGCACTTGTACACGCGAAGTTGTACGTACGCACTAGAGCATCGGCACTCGCCAGACTTCAGGGTGATAGAGAATCATATACACAATTTTTTCCTAATTCTTTTGCTGAGCTCATCCTGAAAGAAAAGAGAAAGGATTTTGATTTCAGTGTCTTTAGCTCAACCTAGCTCAGACTATACTCCAGCGGAGTGACACGAAGCACCTCTCTTGGGAGAGGCATTGCTTAAAACTAGCTGCAGCTGAGAATGCTTAAAAACTGGAGTATCAGCTGTGTTCTGTGTGGACAACTGCAGTTTAATGGTTCTGCAAGCTAATCAGAGATCAGCTTAAGAGAGACAGGATTGAAATGATTATATTATGTTGCTTTTCTAACACTTAGCCTTGCTTTGTGGGCATCAGAATGAAAGGACTGTGCTGTGGTAAAATACAATTCTAGAAACTTTATTTTCCTAAACATTTTACTGTATGGTTGATAGTAGCACTGGATGAAAGTTTTTAATTCTTCTTCTTTTTACAGTGAGTAAATTATGCTACAGTAAATGTTCTCATGGAGGGAGAAGATTTGTATTTGCCTGCAGTGTCTTGGTAGCTCTAAGCCCTGTGCTGCTTCATAGGCCTGAAGAATGAATGGCAACTCAGCTGAGAGTGTCAGGGGCATATTTCTATTGAAATGTAATGTTCTAATGATCTGAAATGGGAGCTAAGAAAATAAATTACACTCCTTGGTTATGGGATAGATTTCCCTAAAGACACACTTAATACTATGGTGCCTCATTTCCTACATGTTTAAAATCAACACCACTCCTGCTTCCTTTTCTCTGATAACCCTTCAGAGTTTGGGGTTCTGTGTTTATTTTGGGGTGCCAAAATACAACACAGATTTGTTTGTTTGCTGACAGTAAAAAAAGTCTTGTTTTCATGACAGGTAAGAGATCAGATAAACCACACACTGTTTCTGCAGACACCAAACGAACACATTCCATTCATTGCTTTCCCCTGAAATGCTATTTTGCTGTTTTTCACAAGCAGTGGGAGCTTCTCTTCATTTCCATGGTGCTACCTTTGGCTCTTCCTCCTTTACAAACACACTACAACAATTTCAAACACTTTTGAGTGCCTTAGTGTTTGGTAATGGCATTTGCACAACTATTTCAGCAGCTGCTCTAATGGAGAGCAGTTAGATGCACAAGATTCAGTGACATATAGCCCTGCCTATAGTGATACTTCACAAGTGTGAGATGCTGAACAATTTTTTGTGAAGCTGTTTCAGATGGAGATTGAAGCAGACATGCAAAATATTGCACATATTCTCCAAAGATGATGTATGTGTAGTACAGGACACGGTGGGAAGGAGAACAGCTGTTCCATGGCATGAGTTGCTATAGCTACTAACATCAAAAATTGTCATGGAGTATCTGCATCACTGAAACTCTTCAACAGAGTTGAACTAAATGGCATTGTCTGTGCTGTTCCTTACCTCATGGAAGAGGTCCCTTGAACTACTAATAGTTATGATATATAGAACGATTTCAGAAGGGAACCTGAGTTTCTGCAGGCATTGTAGCCATTTGATGTTTTATCTTCCTCCGAAGCTCTTTGGGGTAAATCCAGTGAAAGCTTACCTGGTGCCTGCCTCCCAGAATGGAAGGAAAGATTGAGTGCCTATGGTACCCATTTCACATGTAGAGATAGTTAAATGAGGTAAATAATCTGCTCCCATCTTTAATCAGAAATAAGGTTGCAGAGAGAGAAACATGTGGTTGTAGCTCCCTGAAAAGGATTAGTATCTACTGCCTCATTGACACTAAAACTGGGGAGTCCCATTCTTCTCTCTGTTCTTTCTTTTCCCTCTCTTCTATCCTAGATTGTTTTGTACTTGCTCTAGCATATTTGGAACACCCTGTGAGTCAATTCACTTGCTAAGCTGCTGGAACTCTAGCCCAACCAAAAAATTAAAATAAATAGAATTAATGAGCTGAACTGACTCAGACAAGAGTGCAATAAAAACCAGGGCCTGTGCAAAAGCATAACTGTGTAGACAATTTTGGGGAGGAGCAGTGAAAAAGTGGCAGTCCGTGTTTTAGTTGGCATCTCGTCACTCACCCCGAGGCAATCTTGTTCAAAAGTTTTGGCTGTGCTTTCTTTTCTGTGGAGTCAGCATCCCTTGTGTGTTGCACCAAATTGGATCCCTGAAGCTTAGTTTGCTTTCCATGGCTTTGGCTCGGCACAAAGGCTTGTGACTCTGACAGGTAAGAACACCATCTCATCTGTGGATATTTTTGTGACTGCTGATGTCCTTGGTCAAACCCCTGGGGAAGGACAGGCATCTTTTTCTCTGCTTTTTTAAACCTGACAGGGATTAGCCTGAAATCTCACTGTCCAAGTGCAAGAGCAGAGGAAACTTTCAGCCAGAAGTTGAATGTCTTTTAAATACTGAGCCAAGTGACTCTCGTGTAGTGGGACACTGGGGGAGAGGAGGAACTGGATCACACAGGTGGGCTTAAGAATGTAAAGTCCTGTAACCTGCCGTAGGTCTCTGCATCTTTAGAGCTTCCAATGGGCTCCAGAGACATCTGTTAAGATCACTGCATGATTGGAGCTTCTAATGTGTGAGCTGGAACTGAGAGCAGACCTTAAAGCGCTTACTAGTGCAGAGCACAACCCACTGTTGTGCTTATGAGGTTATTTTTGTGCATCTCCACAAAGGGACACGAAAGCCATGTGAGCTGGGCTTTGTCGAGACGCAGTTCTTACAGCAAGAGACAATAAAGGAGTCACAGGCTGCCACTGGCCTATTGCATAACAGGATCAGACATTTTAATGAGCTTCTGCTAGTCCAGGGTTCGTCAGCCCTGCTGATTTGTAATCAAGCAGGACACTGCTATAGAAACCACTCCAGCAAACAGTGTTTTTGAATGTACTTAAGAAGATGAGTTTGAATTGAAATGCAAACAAACTGTGGATCAGTCCATCTCTTTCTGAATTGTAAGAGCCCGTTATCCTACAATGTTACAGTTTAATCCAGCTTGAATTTAAGTTTTTAGAGGTATATTGTATATTTTATTTAATAAAGCAGTTTCCTCTGGTTCCTTAATATTTTTCCCATTATAATTCTTAATCCCGATTTTTAGCAAATAATTGCAAAGAAGAAATGATAAATACATCTTCAAAATTTCTCTAATAATTTATTCTATAAAGTATGTTTATAAAAGAAATTGAACTAAAATTAATTTCTAGGATAACAGTCTATATGACAGAGTGGAACAGCTATGAAGTAATACAATTTGTGTGGTTATTTTTAAACTGAGTTATAAAGCAAAATAAAAGGAGTCTCCAGATAATTCAGTTTATTAGATTCAAGCAAGCCCAAGTAAAGAAGGGAAAAACCGTTTAAGGAGTTACTCTTGAAATTTGGGTTACTGTCAAAGACCTGACATCCACTACAAGATATTTATGATATTACTCAAGAGAGTACAGAAAATAGTTGATGTTATCCTTTACTGTATCCCTTAGGATCCCAAACTTCCAAAGACACCACCTCTTCTCTATATCAAAATCCTCCTTATGTCACCCTGTCATGAATCACTTTAGAAAGCTGTGTTTTACTCTCACTGTAGTCTACAAAGAGTATGTCGTACCAAACTGGTGCATTATCAGTGAAGGACTAAGTTGGGCTCCAGTTTCTCATAAGGTAAAATTTCCTCTGATACTTTTACCTGAATGCGTCCCACAAAGACTTTTCCTATCCTGGCCAGCCTTTTAAAAAAACATAAACCAAACCCGATCCATGACGAACAGCAGAGTGCTCAGGGAGCTCTCCTTTGAATAGCATCAACTTCAGGAACAGCTGCTAAGATCAAATGGACAAAGGGAATTCGGCACCACCCACCCCTGTATTATGTTTTAAAGCTCCAGGAGCTTAATCCTTCCTGTGAACAAGGTCTGTTGTCCCACCTGCCACTACCACTAATATATTCTGTGCAAGTCTGCTTCCTCCTCGGAGTGCACCTGCGGCAAAGCTGCAGTATAAAGGTCCAAAGTCTCTGCATTAACCTGAGCGATAAAATGAAAGTTTTCTTCTGTACTGCAAGGAATTATTTCCTATGACCTAATAAACACTAAAAAGTTTTAGTTATTAAAAATGTTTATTAGTGCTTTTGAAAAGGCACTAAAAGCCAAAACAATAATCAGTATTTCTGCAAGCTGACAGAACGTCCTTCTGACACAGCAAGAAATAGTCAGTTTACTTGCCCCATATTCTTTTTCACCTGCCTGGAGAGGTAGTTATGGTCTGCTCATAAATGAGAGAAATAGCTTTATTTCCAGTATGTATGACAGGAGTATATTTTGCTGCTGGAAGTTAAATTTTGTTGACTTTTGAAAGGCTGATTTTGACCTTACTCAGCATTTTTCCATTCTTAAGACGACCTTTGAAAACCAGAAATGCTGAATGAAAGAGAATCTGGAAGCAGGGCAAACAGTGTGTGAGAGGTGTAGGGAGGTTTATCACAGCTGTGTTTGCAGCAGGACAACCTACAAGGCTCATTTTCTCTCACAATTCCATCCCTTGTTGAACACAGAGCATTGCTCTGTCCACTTGGTGACCCTAACAGTGAAAATGCTAATGTACTACTTGTGTCCTATGTTACCACTTTTTTATACTGAAAATACTCAGAAAATAAGCAAAATATAACAACTTGTGTGGAAAACTGAATTCAGGAAAGCGTCTATAACTATAACCTATTAAAAATAAATATTTTATCTCCTAATTTCATGCTATTTCCCTGTGGTGGTGTCTTTCCAGTCATAACAGTCATTCTGTCTACTGCATTCTAAGCCTCTTTTCTGTCAGTAATTTTTCTTTTTTAAAATTTCTTGATCTGGTCTATAACACCCCAGCTTTTGAAGAAAAAATGGCAAGAATAATCATCAATCTCTTCCTGTCACCGAAAACCAGGAAATAAAGTCTCCCAATAAATTTACTAGGTTAGAAAGCTGACATTAGTTTATTAGTAGTACTGGATGCGTGGGGATTTCTCCTCAAAGCATTAATGAAGAGCAACCTAACAGACCAGGTTATATCCGTGGAGCTAATGCATATTCATCACATTCCTATTACATATTCATTACACTTCCCAAATACATATGTATATGCCACTTATTTCAATGAATTTATTTGAATATGAAGATTTTCAAGGGTCTTTGGTGGTTGTCTGTGAACATCCCATGCCTCATAATTTCCCTTTTATGGTCTCAGATTTTCTGATGAATCTGCTTTCTTTGAGATCACTTTATTTAATGTTTGTGATTAGTTGCACTGAATCCTCCAGCGAAGCACTCTCCTCAAAGCTAAATGTAAAGAGAATGTTGGACTTACTCTGGTGACCTCATCTTAATTTAAAAAAATACCACAACAGGTTAAGGTTGATACTACTGCAAATTATTGTTCATTAACCCAGAAATACATTAGGATAAAAATTTGAAATTTTATAAGGCAACACCCCACATATTTAGTGGTGGGGTGTTGGAACGTTTAATTGATGTTCTCTGGGCCAGACTGGGTATCTGGGTGCTCCTCCACCATCACTCCCAGCCACAGAGAAGGCTGTCAGGTCTTGCACATGGGGGCATTTTTGTGACATGGGACTGGGAGAAGAACCGATTGAGAGCAGCTGTGGAGAAGAACTTGAGGGTTCTCGTGGATGAAAAGCTGGACATGAGCCAACCCAGAAAGCGAACCCTGTCCCGGGGCTAACAAGAGGAAAACCTCAGAATCTCTCTTCCAAGGAACCATGGCCAACAGGTCCAGAGAGGGGTTGCTCCCTCTCTGCTCCCGTGAGAGCCCACCCGGAGCACTGCACCCAGCTCTTGGGTCCTCAGCACACGAACGGTGTTGTCCTGCGAGAGCGAGTCCAGAGGAGACCACGAAGATGCTCAGAGAGCTGGAGCACCTCTGCACCTCAGGCTGAGAGTGTTGGGATTGTTGAGCGTGGAGATGGCTCGGGGTAGACCTCATCACACTTTCCTTTCTGAAAGGAGCTTACAAAAGACAGAGAGTGACTTTTTACACAGGCAGAGAGTGATGGCACAAGGGGGCCGGGTTTGAAGTGAGAGAGGAGCCGGGCGTGCGCCGCCCCGGGGCCGCGGGCAGGTGGCGGAGGCGCGGCCGGGCCGCGCTGGGCCGCCCGCGGGCGCGGCAGGTGCCGCTGGAGGTCTCCCGGCAACCGCCCGGCCAATGGCGGCG
>VXBT01013961.1:1073951-1112681 GCA_013400235.1 Oriolus oriolus
ACCCGCGGGGACGAGGGAGAGCCGCGGCGGGGCTGGGCTTTGCCGGCTCTCCCCGCCGGCGCTGTAAGGCCCAGCGTTTGCTGTCTCTGTGAAGCTACAAGCGGCAGATGCTCGGAGGTGAGAGCCGTAAAGCTTTCTACTGAGTCAGGGAATTTGTGACTGCTCGGGGTGAGCTGGCGGCTCACGTGATGTAAGAGTACAGGTTCTGTAAGTGACTTGGGCATTTTTTTAAAAAATGTTGTTTAAAATTTTATTTCTTTGCAGCCAAGCTACTTTCAATTTGAAGATCAAATCGTAATGCGTGAGTAGTTTGTAGTGTTACTGCACCCCCAGTTTATGTAGAATGGTCTGCTGCTTGCTGTGCTGAGTGAAATAGTTAAGCAGGGCTCCATAGGCTGCCAAGGTATGATAGGAATTTCGAGGCGATGACTTAAAATAAGAGGCCTTCGAAGTAAAATGTGAACGTATTAGGTAAATTTTAATAAATAACTTAGAAAGGAGACCTGGAGCAATTATTTTATACAGTTAATGGAGAGTTCAGGTTCTAAGTGTTTGTGGGGGAAGATGTTGTTTCTAGGGGTTTTTGCAGGCGGAGGATGGGGGCAGAAAGCTGTGGTACTACTATCAGTTATAATCTGGAGCAGAAAGATCACAGGAGAGGGTAACACCAGGCTCACAGGGCTCGATATGATGGTTCTGAAGCTGGCAGCAGATGCTAACGAAAAGATGTTAAGTATAGTTTGATTGTACAGCGATGCTTTTATCTGTGTATCCTCCCAAGATGCTGCAGTCTGGAGCTGAAGGATTTCTGAACAGAGGCTGTATCTGTCTTTTAAAATGTAATAGCTGCTGCTGAATTTCGAAAAATTGGAGACAATTTATATATTTAGTATTCACAGCACCTCATGGTGATGTAAGTCCACAGATTAACTGTGTTTTATATGGAAAAAATGCCCTTATTTTTCAGCTTTGGCACTGACTGTTTCATTGCGTTCTTTATAACCGCTGTGTTAAAAGAAGCAAAGAATATTTGTTTTCTGTATGTTGATCCTGTTTCTCCAGCTGTTTCCTCTTCTAATTGAAAAGCCACAGCTTATTAGTTTCTTGTATGAAAGAATTGCTTGTCCTTTCTTGCACCGTATTTAGGTATATTCTGTCTTTTTTTACAGGGAAGATTGTACCTGTGTGTGATATTTAAGGTGGAGAAGCTTGGTATTCAAAGACAGACATTATGGTGGTCTCTTCTGTCCTCTGCTCCAGTGTTCTGTTAGCTGCCTGGGAGCTGTTACTTCCAGAGGGCTAATCACAGGGACCTGGGATCTCTTCCTGCATGACAATGCCTAGCTAGAGTCTGTTGGTTTAAGTGCATAGTAGAGTTGTCTTTTTCATTGTGTTAGTTTGTGTTTATGAGCAAGGAATTTCAGCTGCTGATTTTTATCATCCCCTTGTTCAGTGTGAGGACAGCCTTCTGCAGTTCGTCGTTCAATCTGTGTTTACTTTTGTGAATAACTCTGTATAGTACATAAGTATATCACCTGTTCATCACCTTTTTAAAATTCACTGAACAACAGAGATGCTGGCACAGACCCCTTTGGGACTCTAATTTTTGTCTTTTTGGGGCTTTCGAACACTTTCCTCCCCCTTCTATAACTTGCCCCTACACTTTGCCCTTCCCCATTTATAATCGGTTGTGAATAAATTCCTTAATATCTTAGTTTAAGAGCTTTTGGAGGGAACATTGTGAAAAGCTTTTTGAAAATCCAGTTATGCTTTCTTGCCCAGGTGTGTTGGATTATTCTTCCAGAGCATTGTGGCAGACTTGTTAGTGTTCCTTCCTTCCACAGAAGATATGCTGACATTTCACCAGTCCTATTTGTTTGCAGTTGCCAAATCTATTCTGTGACGTGTTTTGATTAACAGAAGCCTGGAATTTACATGAGAATTATTCCTTGAATTCCCTGGTAATCTCTAGAGAAATTATGTGGTTATCTTCTTGCATTCCGTGCCTGATTTAATTTGCAAGTTATATGCTACTGAAACTTTTGAGTTTCCTAATTTCTGATATCTGGAATATTAGTTCTGGCTCTGCCCAGTAAATATCTCACCAAGTTTAGGAACTAATAAGATAGTGGTTTGGTTTTCTTTTAAAATATTGGCTGCTTGCAGGGACAGACAGGTATAAAGTTTGGCTAATGCTGACCTCAGGAAGAAGAGGAGGACACGCAGAAGATAGTTTCTGAGGTTTTCCTCTTGTCTGTGATGTAGGGAGATTTGGTAACAGAATGTTCTGCTTCAGCTACATATAGTAAGTGGTTTGTGAATGCAAAGAGAGAAATGCAGTTTTGAAGATTAACAACAGAGTTATTGTTTAGTGATAGGAAAATGCTAATGTGAAATCCATCGCATTAGTTCAAAATGCGATAGGCATGTGGGAGCCAGATAAAATGTTTCCATGTGTTTCAATTTTTTTCTGTGATTGAATTAACAGAATTTTGATCGTCTGTGTACATACTATGTAGAGTTGAATCTTGAGGTAGAACATCAGATTATATTCCTTGTAACCTGAGTGTTTGAGGCAAAGACCATGACAGACCAGTCATTGAACACTGAATTTTATCAGATGTAAGACTGTATTCTTGTGTGATTATATGTGTTGAGAAGATTGAATATTTATTTTCTTAAGACCCTTGCTAATTTTAATTTGTTTTCCTGTTTGTTTTTTTAAGTAAAATGGAGGACAGAAATGTAGTTGGAATTTCTGGGTGTGATGCATTCAGAATGAACAGAGACTTCATACCCACAGGTTGGGTGGTTTGGCTGCTTTTTCACATCACTTTTGACAGTACTGGGAAATTCAGCTGAAAATCTGGTATTACTTAAAGTTCCAGTGGAATGTGGATAAGTTGAGGGATTTCTTCACCTTCATTTTGAAGCTAATAGATTAATGATTAAATTGCCACAATTTTGTAAGCGTAGGAAGAAAAATCTGGGCTCAGACTTAATTGCAAGAGCCATCATTAAAATTACAATATTAAATAAAGGTCACTAAAACTGTAATAGATTTTTAGAGGAAGGAATTCTTTTTACTATACCATTATCACTGGATATAATATATATATATATATATATTAGTGCTAATTATAAACTGTTATTAAGAATTCTGTAGAGAGACAATAAGTGTCAAAACTCCAGGGAGGAAATGCAGGGACTTCCATGGCGATTACATGAATTCGAGCAAGTGTATGTCATGACATTATCAAGGATGTATTTGTAAACCTACAATGTCATGTCTGGAGTGTACCCTAAATTTACCTAGACTTTTGTGTCTTTGTGTCTATCCGGATAAAAGCCATCTGTGTGACATCTGTGGATTACTAGACAGATGTAAAAGCTTTAAAGGGCTTCCTAGCTCCCTTTGGGTATTATTTTAGTAGAAAAGAATCACACTGGTCTTTAATGCTAAGTATGTACCCCCGCAATTTCACAAGTTGAAACACATGCATGTCACAAGTTGTTGTATTTGAAATATACAGAGAAGGAATGTTAGACAATTTCTGGTTGATGCTGACTCTTCAGGCTTTCTTCTGAGACACTGCACCTCTCCAGCGGTGCCTTTCCATGTCCTCCCTACCTTGGTGGGGGGTAAAAGTTTTCTGGGTTAGCAGATAACTGCACTTCCCACTCGTGTCACACCCTGTCTGGGTTAGGGATGACCAGGTGGTGCAATGTGATCACAGCACTGCACTGTGACAATTCTCTGCTGATTGCTTGAGTGAGTTTTACAAACCCAGTTAGAACTGCCCCTTTTCAAGTTTAAACACGATCTTTAGAAATTTTAAGTATGCTGTATTAAGTTTATAATTCTACTTCTTGCTGCTTATGATTTTCAAGTTTTTATATGGCCTGAACTGTGGCTTACTTAATCAGATTTCTGTCTTAAATCTTGGCACATTTATTGTCAGTTCCTCTCCTGTCATCCAAAACATAAACCAGTAATTTTATGAACAGCTTCTTTCAGCTCTTTAGGCTCATGAAATATACTATTTTTGAACTTTAATCTTGCTATTGAAAAGAAAGATGTACTTATTAGTGAATTATCTAGAAGTTTCTGCAAATATTTCGATAGTTTTTTGTCCAAAAATTTCCAAGATGGCTTTCAAAGAAGTTCTCATATGTTATTACCATGACAGTGCTTTTTTTTTTAAAGTTCCTTGGGGTTTTTGTACTTCACTTGTTCCAACTAGCACTTGAATGCCTTGGTTTGATTACTGCTTCCTTGGTATTAATCAAGCCCTCTGTGATTTTAGTGGGGGGTATGCTGGGTTTTTTTTGTTTGCTGTAAGATTTCTTTTTGCTCTTACATTCACAGTTTTGAATTTGGGTCCCACAGGCTCGTTTTCAGACAGTGCATCCATGTCTTGGCCTCTCCAGGAATTTCTTGCTTGGGAGAGGAAGTGACACGGCCAGTTGGGGCAGTTACATCTACAAAGCACTGGGTGGTTACAGATTTTTGGGCAAGTCACTGAACCTTCTAGGGAAGTAGGGAAGTAACTGTAACAAAGCCTTCTGTACAGGGAATGGGCACAGAAGCAAAATCACTAAGTGGTTACAGCAGTTTTGGCTGTTCAGTGGTTGTTTTTTCTCTCACCTGCAGTCGTTCAGATTTGACATTAGTATGAGATGCTGGGAAACAGCAAAATTAGATTTTTGCTTCCTATTGCGTGTTTTCCTTATCAGGGCCGAGGGGGAGGAACAAACATGGACACAAAACTTTCTTGCTACTTTGTTTGGTTAAAGCCTTTTCTGTTAACTGTGATAGCCTAGGAAGATCCCTAAAATACATTTCAATCTTGTGTTATTTTATTATTCTCCCATGGTTACTTTAGATATTGCTTCAGAGGTACACATTTTCATTGTCTACGTGAATGTGTTCCCTGGTATGCTAAGGTAGTTAAAGAGAGCGTTGTAGTGTACAGAAGGTGAAGAGTTCCTTCTGAATACATTGTATCTAAATTAATTTCTCATCTACTCTGTCTTCATCAGGAATGCTCTTCTTTAGTTCTTGCATACTTCAGAGAGGCTTTATTGAGATGTGTTGCTCCAGAGAAACTGCCTACACTGGGAAGGAAATGTTTCTGATGGATATTAATCACTGGATAGCTTTAGAGGTCATTGCTGAGGTGCTGAACTGGCAGTAGAAGCCATGTGGAACTAGTGAGATGATCTTAACATGAGACTAAAGGCTTGCTGCATTCTCTTTTGCAGCTGACACAGGATTGTCTTGTTGTTTACAACTGAATTTAATTCAAAACACAGTAAATAAAGATGAACCAAGTACAAAAGGCTGACTACTCCCTGAAATGATTACTGCTTCAAAGCTACTGCACTTGTCTGATGACACATAATGGTTTGAGATACTTTGGGGTAGTGGTCTAGAAGATGAAGGAAGTTTTTGAGTTTGGTGCTTTTCAAATCTTGAAATTGCTGAGGCTGGCTTTTAGTATGTTGCATTAAACTGTGCAATGGACTTCTCAAGACAGAAGGCTCTAGAGCTTTCAAGGTTGAGAGGAGAATATGGTTGTATTACCTGGACCTCACTGTACTTCTCATGTGTTTCTTTCTCTGTCTTCACCAGGCTTCCTTTTAACTTCGTGTGTTAATTTTCTATGTGTCCTATTGTTGTGTGTGTCACCACAGAGTAGTCTTGCTAAAGCATCTGCTCTGAATGAATCAGCATGTGACTTGCAGGGTGCAAATCTAGAGAATCATTGCATTCCTATACCTGGATTAGTCCTGCTTGCAGTCAGGCATTGTTTAGGGTGACAGATGCTGTGTCAGAACAGTATTGTCAGTGCAGAGAGACCTGTGGGTTGATAATACTGTACGTTCCGTGAATGTGGGTGATAAGACCTCAGAGTGGGGATGCAGTCTCCTAATGAATAAAAGCCAGTTTGTTTGGAAGTAGCAGCGTGTCTGAAATGAGATTAGGATTTTTGTGGGCTTTCCAACAGTCCTCAATGGAATTTGTGTCTTGAGGTTCTTAATAATCTTTTGAAATATCTTATACGAATGCAGGGTTGTGATGTCAGTAAAGAAAACATACTTGTACCTTAATTTGCTGCCTTTTTCCCTTATGCTTGTGCATTTATCTATCTGATGGATCCAGCAGAAATGAAAGTAGCATGTAAGAAGTGTATCCTCTTAATACTTACTGACTTTGAATTCTATTTTTAAAAGCACGGTTGTCTAGTTAATTTGTGAACATCTTGGTTTTACGGGGGAGAAAAATTGAAAATATGCATAAATTAATAAGTATAGAGAGAAAGCAGAAGAAAACATTTCTTAAACAAGAACCACAACTAGATTGTTACATTGACTGTGTTTTCTTGCTGCCTTTTGTGTACTTTCTGATCTGAAAGTTTTCAGGAACTATTAAATTATGACACAGGTGAGGAATTAACTGTTTACCTTTTTTCCCATGTATATTTATGAACCTGGAGAAATTTTCATCCAGCTGGATACTTACTTAGATTTTTTTTTTTTTTTAATGGTGTGCATTCTGTAATATGACTGTGTACTAGTATGATCTCTTAAAAAACTTGGTGTTACTTTGGACAGTGTATTTTGTGCTCTGCCATGTTGATAAGGATTTTTACTGTCTCTGTGTTCTCAAGCAACCTTAGGGATAACAAAACACTTCCCTCCTCCCGACCCCATCCCCCATGATAGTTTTTTTCCACAGTGATAAAAGTACAAGGTTTTGGTGTCAGAAATTTACAATTTATCCAGAGTGTGTTTATTGGAACATTAGCAAGGGGTTAGGGAAGAACATCCTTGTGCTTTAAAAGTCTCCTGAATCCTTCTAAAACAGACTTTAGACTTTGTTCCCAAGTTTTGTTTGAAACAAAGGGGCCTTCTTTCCTCTCAGGTGGAAAGTTTGTTTCCCTGAAGTATCATTGTTCCCATAGCAGCTGATGGGTCGTGCTGTCCAAACCTTAAGCATCCAAGCTGGATTTAAAGTTTCCAGCAGTGAGAGAGAACTAATGCTATTATGTGCCTTCTCACTCTGCGGTGGAGGTGGGGTGAGGGGACAATGAGTTTGTTTTCTCTTAGGAGCAGGTGGCTTCCCTTTGGTTTCCAGAGGGACAGTGCTGTACTGAGTGGCTGTGCTAAGAGGGTAAGGCTTCTGCTATTTGTTTCCTTCAACAATTTTGGAGTTTCTGCAAGAAAGCAAGCAACTTGCTAAGGAAAGGCAATACAACAAAATGTGTAAGTTAATTTAAGTGGTTAAATATTTAGTAAAAGTTCCTTTGCCCTCTGCCAGTATATCCTCTCTAGAGCCTTTGTAATACATTTCTTTAAGTAACAATCCCATTTAGACAGACATATGTTAAAACTTCATGTAAGTTTACCGTAATAACATTGCTTCCTGGTTATATGGCAGGAAAAAAATACTTGGCTTGCTGTGTTTTCCCTGATGTACATCAACAGAAATAACTAGTTGTCTACAGTGTGAGTCTTTATTTTCATGTGTGCTTGGCATTTTGGCTTTAGTTAATGGTTTACAAGACAGTTAAGGCTAAATATAGACAGATGCATCATTTTTACAGTATACCATTTGCTGTGCTTATGTGTTCCAAATGTAGTGTAAAGAAGTAGAAAAATTTCACGTGGTTCAACAGTCACTCTCCTGTGCCTGCTTTAACCTTCTAGCTGTATTAGCTGCTTTTGTTAATCTAAAATGCTCTTGCTATTTTAGGAGATGCCTACGTAACACACGTTGCCAGCAATTGTACTAAATACTTCACTGCTGAACCAGTTGCTCAGGTACCCAGCCTGTCTCTGTTGCTATGGGAGATTGGAAGACTATTACTGTGCCGGTGCTGTCATCAGGTAAAATGGTAGTATTTTGAATTAAGTCGATTTGCTGATTTTATCAGCGATGTTATAGCAGCTAAAGAGAGAGACTGGAGTTTTGTGCATGACATATTTGAGTAGTTAAACAGCATGGTAAATAATACATAGTACAAACAGTGCTTTGTCTTGGGTTGAGTCCTTACAGAAATGCTAATGTATGATACTCTACTCGTAGATATATGGAAAGGTTTTAAGAACTTTCAATCACATTTTATTTTTCATAATCACACCTATCAATGTATCTTGTGTTTTCAAAGATTTCTTTACTTGTTCTGTATTCTTTTGCCTCATAAATTGATTACAAATTTATTAAAGGAGTAAATATTTTCTTGCCTATTTCTGCCTAGTGGAAGAGTAAATTACAGCATATACTTAATAAGAATAATGATACCATACATTCTATAAGAATTTTACTGAATGCACATCTCTTACATGTATGTTGTAGGAAGTCAATGAAAAGGAAGTGTGGTCAGTATTTTCTTGAGGGATGAGTAAAATTTGAAAGATACAATACTTTAAAATGTTACTGAGTCTAAATCTTCAGTGGCAGTTTATCTTTTTTTTATATATTGTGAATTGTTTAATGCCATTCTAGATGAAATTCTGAGCTCTAGAATCTAAATTTCTGTAAATAATTACTTGAGTACCTAAGGATTTGATTTTGTAATGTGCTAAAATAATAGGCCTGATTTCTTTATGTTTAACTTCTAGATAGCAAAAATATACTTTCATATACCTCAGAAAGAAAGATATCTCCTACAAGCATGAGCTCACAAGTGCTACGCTTGTCACTGCCTTTGTCCAAAAACATGCACAGCTTTTTCAGTGCCTTCTGCACAGAAGAGAATATTGAACAGAGTATATCCTATATTGATAGGGTAAGCCAGATCTTTTTGTTTATTGGAGGTTGTGTGCGGGTGACAATCAATTGTGGTAAAAAAGATTGACCGTATTAAGAAGGCTTCTTCCTCAGTGCTCAGGAGCTGATGTTGGTGGGAAGTAGGATTCAGGTTTTTCCCCTTCATACAGGGTTTCACCTGATACTGTTTCTGTCTTTTGGAGAATTGTGGGAGGTTGATCCAGTTATTGATCTCATTTTCCCCCCCTCCCCCCTTGTCTTTTACCAGGAATTAACAACACTAGGCTTTCCTTCTATTTATGCGGAGTCCAAAGGAAAAGAATTAAATTTAGTATCTATCATAAATTGTATGAATGAATTGCTTGTACTGCAGCACAAGAACCTTCGAGCTCAGGAAGAAGTAGAGATGCAGCATATGAAACTGGGAAGTGATATGGATCACTTACAGAACTGCTATGCTAAGTTAAAGGTAGAAAACAAGATCATTCCACTAGTATTATGCAGCCCTCTACAGTAATAGCAAGTCCTTTTCTGTTTGTTTTTTTTTTGTCCCCAGTACTAATTTGCAGTTTTATTTTCACATGTATTTTGGGGGTTTTTGAAGTATTTTTTTCCAAATGAAAATGCCTTAAAGTTAATGAAATTTGAGTTAATAAGAGAGCTTCTAATTACTTAGAATTTTAGCCTCCTTAATCAAGGAAGGGGGAAAACAGTTTTAATTGGGAGTGTTAAAGTACACTTTGGGTGAAAATGTTAAATATTTCAGTTCCTATCTTTTAGCATCACTTAAAAGGATATGCCCAGCTCTGAAAGATAAATTTCCAATGTAATTGTAACAAGTAAAAGCACAGATAACTCTTCTAGTGCATTACAGGGTTTTTATCATCTTTTTCCGTATTGTTAGCTTTTTCCATGTGGTTTTTTTTGTTGTTGGATTCCTTGAACACCCAACTACAAAGTCTCTTTGTAAGAATTGCTCAGAAGCTGTTCTCAAACCAGAAGTTACTAAGCTTCATTTTATCACAGCACAAACACATGCTCAAGGCCAGTCAGTGTGGAGTAGCTGATATACTGGAAGTTCAGGGGTGCACTTGTATGTGCAGTCATATCAGAAAAGACTTGACTTTCTCTTCATTATGTCAAGAAAATAAAATATTTTTTAAAAAGAGAAAATATCTCAGTGCTTTTTTAGGCTTGCTTTTCACTTTGGCTGGTTGGCACTATCTCCTTGAGAAATACTACTGTAGATTTTCAGAATCATAGTCGTCCTTCTGCTGAGATTGGTCATTCATGTAGAAGGATTTTTGATGACATAAAAAAGTAATCTGTAACTGCACTGATTTTTATACAAACACTATAAAATGTTAGGTTCTAGAATGCTCCAGTTGCTTTCCCTAGATGAATAGCTGTGTGGGGAGAGAGGGAAAACTTGTTTGTACTACATGAATCCCAGGGCATTTAATTTGGTTGTCAGCTTGTGAGGTTTCTCATGTAGATTCTTTCAGATACCATACAGCAATCCTCTTGACTTCCACTGCGTTACCTGTATTTCACTGTGGTTTGTTTAGAAGTTCTTGTTGCTTAAATATATCTACACATTTATACCTCACTACACATATGAAGGAAAAGCTTATGTATAGTATTTGGCTGTCATTTAAGCTGCCAGTTTCAGATCTGAGTCTCATTTGTGGACAAAACTTTCTAAAATGCTAGTTTTGCATTGTCTGTTATAATGAGATCATCTGTCTACCCTTCTCTGTATATGTGAAATGTTCCATTTGCATTACTATGGTCATAGTCTGTATATCTGTGTTAATTGTTGATGATTCAACAAATGTTCCAGTAAAACTGTAGTTCCAAATTCATGCAGGTTGCTTAGTATCCACCTCACTCTCACAGTACAGATATGCTTACAGAATCCTGACAATGAAGAAGTCCTAACTGTAAAAGATAGTATCTGTTAAGTACCAAGCCACATCTCACGTGAAGTGGTTTTGCAGTTTGGTTAAAATGGCTTGTTTGTTCTGGTTGGTTTGGTTGTTTTTTTTTTAAACCTTATGCTATTAATTCTTATTGATACTGAACTATCAACACTTTTTCTAGGAACAGTTGGAATTATCTAAAAGGGAAATAGTTGGGCTTCAGGAAAGAGACAGACAACTGCAAAGCAAGAACAGAAATTTGCACCAGTTACTTAAAAATGAAAAGGATGAAGTGAGTTGTTTTGTACATTAACATAAGTCATTACATAGATATTGAAGATTTTTTTCTTTTTTTGCACAGAGTCTTGTAATTGCTCATTTTGAATGTGTTTTTTTTGTTGGTAAATGTTGTCTTTGAAGGTGACTGGCATGTTGCATATGGATAAATAGGTTCTGTAAGGGATAGGTCCAAGTCACAGCAGTAGTAGAGAGCACTGCAGAAATGCAGATGTGCAGTTTTCTGAGATTTTCTGTACATCTTTATCTTAGAATGTTCAGAAATATCAAAAAGTAGGAGGGGCAACAGGATTCAGTCACTTACTGAAACATTTGTGTATAGAGGCTTTTGGGGCTTTTTTAATATATTATAGAGGGGAGCAGAAGACCAAAAAGAAGGGAGGTGGGGGGGAACCCAGCTCAAAAATGCAATCTCAGTAAACTTAAATATGTTGAAACAATCAAGATCAGAAAACACTTTGACATCCATGACACTTCTTAGTTTGAGATTTGTTTCCTGTATGCTCCTTCCCTAGCATTGTACTTCACATGCCTCCTGTGTTTTTGTGAGTGTGGCTCCTAAGTTTCTGTGAATGTTCTGTGTTCATAAACATATTCATACAGCTGGGAATCACAGCACTAACTGTGTATAGTGAACTTCCTAAAGTTCCAGCTTAAGATATTGAATGTGTTGTATGTTTGTAAGGTTAAATCAGAAAATTTAAAAAGCCTCAAACAGTACAACCCTAGGAATTGATAGTACATGTCAAAAATTTTGCTTTGTGATGTTTTAAGGTTCTTTTAGACCAGATGGAATAGTCTGTCAATGTCCTGCTGCCCCAAGGAAGAGGAGTTTATTTTTTTAGTGTGAGCCTAACAAGCATGCTTTAGAGTTGGAGTAAACCTAGATCCTGAACATGAATTACTGAAAGTAAAGATATATCTTCCTCTGCTCTGTTCAGTAAAGGCATTAAAGGTTATGTGACTTATCAGAACATGAATTCAGTTATACTTCAGAGGAATTATAGTATTATAATCTGCTGCTTATGATGTGGGTTTCTGCTGAAAAGAAACTACCTCTCCTGAGATAATTCTGAGATCAGAATCCATGGGTTGGAGAGCTCTTCTGATTGCTTTTGTCACTTCCTTTCACCAGAAGTGCAGTTTAATAGAAGTGTTGTTTTGCTCCATGTGTTTTAGTTTTCTGAAGAAATTTGTGGTAATACTTTAGTTGAAGAAACAGCTTTTTTTGGCATTGCTTTTAGGTTCAGAAGTTACAGAACATAATTTCAAGTAGAGCTACACAATACAATCATGATATGAAGAGGAAAGAGAGAGAATATAACAAATTAAAAGAACGCTTACATCAGTTAGTCATGAATAAAAAAGACAAAAAGATAGGTAAGTAGCTCTTTGGATTTTATCACAGCAAAATTAGCGTATTCTGTGTGTTAACCAGAGCCAATTTTAAGCATTTTTATCATTAAAGGCATTGCATCTCTCTTGCAGATTTTTGTTTGTATGTTAGAATGTTAAAGAAAAGATGTAATATTTCATATTAACTGACTGTGTAAGACTTTTCTACATTGTGTTCCATGAGATCACTTACAAGCACAAACCAAATGCTGATCTTTATGAAATGAGGTGGGGGAGTTTTTTTAGTTTTTTGTTCCTTACTAAGGAAAACTTATTTGGAATCAATTCCTATGCTAGAGCCGTCTTTGCTCTACTTTCTTGCTACTGTTCTGGATATCTTGCTACTGCTATCACAAGGTTCTGGATAATGTCACAAACACTGTATGGTTCCAAGCAGTTGCCATCAGGAAGGCACACTGCGTGAGCTTTTTGCAGTGGAGATGCTACACTCTGCTTGTGGTTAGCACAGGTAATGGGAAGTTTTAGAGAGGAAGTAACACAAGGCACATGAACCATCCAGTGCTATGTGAAATGAGAAGAAATCAGATCTCCTTTATTATATGAGTACTTGTATGTTGTACTGCCCGAACATTGTGTTCAGGACATTCATCAGTGCTATTTACCATAAATATAATTTTCTGTCAAAAGTGGCTGAAAATGGGTATTGTTGTTAGGTATTAAAAATGTATGTTTTGGTTCCTGTATCTGGCCTTAAACTATTTATATAATGTATCTCCAGTGGAAGGGGAGGGTCCTGCTCTTGTCCACCTGCCACCGCCAAACTCAGCTGTTTGCCAGCTGTAGGGCACGTTTTAGTAAGCTGATTTAGTTCAGTAAACCAGAAGAAAATTATTCTTGTTGTTGCCAAGATGGTTCTCTGCTAATTTAGTTTTCTGGAAGTGTTTGTGGGTAAGCCAAACCAGGTTAGGACACAGTAGGAGGAGCACTTTTATCTGAAGACTTTCTGCAGCCAAAATCAGTTCCGTGAGCTCTAGAAACTTTCCCCTGAGGTCAGCAAAACTTAAACATTCTTGACTTCAGGTGGCTAGTACTAGTTCAAGTATCAGTGAGGTGAAAATAGCAGGGTTTTAAAACTAGTTACTGTTTGCTTGATAGCTAACTAGCATGGGTCACTAATCTGTAGTCATATATTGGGTTTGGGGTTTTGTCGTTGGTGTGGTTGGGGGTTTTTTGATTTGATTTTATTTTTATTCAAGTGTGAACAGAGAAATTTCTTTGTTTTGAGGAATATCTTATGAAACATTAATAAGTTCCTTACCCTAAACAGGAGATAAAACTGGCATTATTGTCAGAATGAGCATAGAGTTGATACATTGATATAAAGGTTGAAATACGGATGAAGATGTCATTAGGAAATGCATATAAAAGATAAGACAGGATGAAAATACATCCTCCTGAGTTTCCAAACGCAAAAACTATATTTTTTTCTTTGACTGCATTATTTTTGCTTTAGGCAGGGCGATGTGGTTTCATATGGGTCTGAAGATTGAGGTGGATATTTGAGTAATGTGGTCTCTTTATAACAACTACATGTAAATGCATTGTCATCTAAATCTTTATATATTTGCATATTGTTTCACACTTTGAAATATCCTTTTCATTTGTAGCTATGGAAATTCTAAATTGTGTTGGTAGAGCTGATGGGAAGAGAGGTGCATGGAGGACTGATAAGACAGAAGCCAGGTAGTTGTCTTAGAACAATCTTAATTGAAGCATGTATTAGGGCTGTTATGTTGTTACTGTAAGAATATTTCTTACAGAAACGAAGAAGAAATGTACAAAGTTCTGTTAAGTGATTATGAACAACGCCAAAAACAGCTTTTACTGGAAAATGCTGAGCTAAAGAAAATTCTTCAGCAAATGAAGAAAGATATTATTTCACTTCTTCCACCACAGAAACAAAAGCCTAAAGAAAAATCTGATGATGGGCTGGTAAGTATTCTTCAGTTAAAATTAAGTCTCCATGGTAGTTTGGTATAGTGCTGGAGTAATTTGATAGTTATTTAAAAAAAAGTAAACTTCTTATGAGGCTTGCAGTGAATTGCACATCATGTGCTTTGCTTGAAATTCACCCATGATAAATGTTCTGCTCTGTGAACAATACACAGTGTATTCTTTCCAGTCAGTCAATGAAAAGCTTGAAGATATTCTTTGAATGAGTTCTAAATGCAGTAGCTACCAGTATGTAATTCTATATTGCAGTGTGTATTGGATTTTGCCTGCCTGGGGGTTTTTCTGTTTGTTTCCAGATTTTAAGTATTTCTTTACACACCATATTTTTATGGAACAGTTTACTGCCATGGCTGTGTAGAAAAGCACTAGATTCTCTCTGTGCACTTCTTTGTAAGGTGTGAATAAACTCTTTATAACTTGACTGGATTAATTGCCCCCATACTGAGGCAGCTGCTGCTTAAGTCTGACAGCAGAACTCAGTGGTCTGAACCTGTCTAGCTTGAAGATGTGAGAGTGAGTGAGTCTTGCTGGCTGACCCGCTGTCTCTGTGCTGGGGTTCTGGGGACTGCGTGGTCACTTGCCTCCTCAGCATTATGCTGTCAGGGAACTGAACTCCCTGAGGGTCAAATTTCCCTGGATGGAAAAATCTTTCCTTTATGTAAGGGTTTTCCTTCTCTTCAGTAAATTGAATCTATGCACATTTTTATATAAACAAATACACATATTTGGAGGAGTGGCGTGGTTTGCAGCTTCTTATTTCTGCTTCTACAGGTGCTGTCAGACCAGGAGGAAGATATTGGAGAGTTAAATAAAGAGAATATGTGGGAATTATCTTGTGAAACTGTGCGAGAGCAGCTTACCAACAGCATTAGAAAACAGTGGCGAATGTTGAAAAATCACGTTGAAAAGCTGGATAACCAAGGTGGGTGTTTAACTGCATTACATGTACATAGAAAATACATTTTCAAAAAAGTAATGCAGATGTGGTGCTTTGAAATAATTGGATGCAAAATATGTAATTCCCTCTCAAGAGTCTTGTCTTGCCACATCCTCTGAGACCTCTTGTGGCATTCTAAAACATATTGACTGATGGTATGGTGCTGGACTCTCCTCATTTCCAGCTGTTAAACAGCATTAAGACAGCTAAAAATATATAAAATTCTTTCCTAGTATTATTTTCCCATGCAAGTAAATGCAGCCACTACCACAGGGATGTTTGCTGTCAAGAGTTAAGATTGAGAAGGTCATGCATGCAATTGCAAATAAAAGAGCAGATGGCCTTTGAGAGTATCTTTACACCATAGAAAGGATTTCAAGAATGCTTGTAATACTTTATTTGGTTTAACTAACTGAAAAATAAGCATCAGGAAAAATGTTACAATTATTTGCTCTTTTCTTGGAGTCATCTTCTAGGTTTTTATAGTTCATAGGGACGACCATAGTATAGCCCTTTAGGATTCTAATCTATGTTCAAATACAGGCATCAGGGGATCAAAACTTGGCTTATTACAGTCATTGTTATTTAAATATGCATTAAATTAAATAAACCAGTATGTAATTGTACAAAATACAACCATTCCTGTAATTCATTCCCTTTCTGGAATGAAAACATGCATCCAGTGTTTGTTAGCTCCATTTCTCCTTCACAGGAGTTGAAGGAAAAGGCTTTCTTTTTATATCTGTGATAAATATAGTTACTGTCATATTTTTATGAACACATAAGCCCTTCAAAAATGGGCTCAGAAGAATGGGCTAACAGCATGTCAGTGAAAAAAGTCTGTAGTTGTCTTGAGTTTTCTTTTAAATGACTGCTGAAACAAGCGAGGATTTTGTGTAACACTTATTGCAGTGTAGATGGCTGATTTACCTTGGGGGATATGAAACATTCATGTTTTCATTGCTGGGGTTTTTTCTGAACTGGATTTGATGGATAATTATGTGTGTAGCACCAATTTTGGATCTCTTGTCTCTGATAGAAATGCTTTGGAGTACACTGTGGATCTGTCTGTCAGGATGAAACAAATAGTCTAAAACCTTTTGCTCTTCCTGGGAGTCTCTGATATCAGGTGTTGGGGATTTTTAAAATTTGTTTTTGAGATGCCTTTTTTTCCCCCCCCTTAGTGTCACGTGGACATTCAGGAGCTTTGGATGAAAAAGATGTCATTTCAAGAGAAGACCATGAGCTAGAAACTGAAAAGCTAGAGTTAGAGATTCAGCAATGTAAAGAAATGATCAAAACTCAGCAACAGCTCTTACAGGTAGTAGGCTTTATTTTTTCTTATTTTTCTCATTGAATCCAAGTGTGTTTTACTTAATGTGCCACTTTTCTTGCCTCCGAGCCTTTCTCCGTTCCTTGATAATGCTTTTAAAATAAAATAACTTAGTGGGTTGTCTGAGTTTAGGTGTGCCTGTGGCTTGGTTGATAATTTAATGAATTTTTAATCCTGGTAGGAATAATTTTGGGGGCTAAACAAAGGTGAGGCTGCCTGAAGAAGGACGTTTTGACTGCCATCTGAAATTTGTCCCCACTATCCACCGACTTGATGTTTACTGCATGGTTTCCATACTAAACTTCAACCATTTTTCTGATAAATCTGAACCTGTGGAAATACTGTACCTCTTCAGTCACTCTCAAATTAACATTTGTTTTTTGTTGCTTTATATCTACAGCAACAGCTTACATGTGATGATGACACCACTCTGTTACTACAAGACTGCTATTTGTTGGAAGAAAGAGAGCGTCTTCAGGAAGAATGGAGATTATTTCGAGAACAAAAAAAGAATTTTGAGAAGGAACGAAAAAGCTTTACAGAAGCTGCCATTAGATTAGGACTTGAGGTATTAGATAAGGGAGCTCCTATGGGAGATGAATTACAGGTCTTTCTTTTATACATGCTGAAGTGCAGCCATGCAACCATATCTGTTTCTGATGTCTATAGAGAAAGATCATTGCCATACTGTATAAAACACATCTTTGGTGGTTCTGGCGTCATTCTCTTGGCAGTTCAAAAAGCCAAGGTTTTTGTGTGTGTTGGAAAATACAGTTTCTGCAACTGGAGCTGAACCATTTTTGTTTCAGCTTTTGAAATATCTCAAGTACTTCCAAAATCAGTAATTTATTAACTAAACCCTGTAGATACTGCTTAAGTTTCATTTCCTACAAAAGTAAGGCCTATGCAAATTTCAGTCAAATTTGGCCTTGGGGCTGAATCTCAAAAGGTACTTGATTTCTAAACTTTTGTGAAAACCAGTGACTTTTGCAAAAACATCAAGTAATTGCTATGTTTCCCTTAGCAGGGTCATTATCTGTTCTGTTTTTGTAGTTAAGCTGGCCAGTAAGCACAGATACTGGCAGTCAGGGTAGATGTGTCTGTGAATGAGCTCTAGCACGTGTGCTTTGGTCTAGCCCATAGTTAGGGTCAAAAATATGAAGGGGCTTACAAGTTTGGCAGAGAAAAGTCATGATGATGTGATTGTGAAACCAGGATGGTACAGATATGACAGGAAAAAAGCCATTGAACAAAAAAAAAATGGACTTTATTGCTTGCAGAACTGCTTGCTTTGATGTGCAGAGAAGAAAGTTGGAGTGGGATGTGATTAAAATTTATAAAGCTGTGGATTCAGTTTGAGCAGACGAAAGCACTGCTGTTGTTCACCAAATCCCTCAAGATTTGGACTAGAGGGAACTCTTAATTTTGAAATTAAGTCAAAAACATGCAAAAAGGTACCTTGTTTTTAGTTAGGTAGTTGACTTCTGGATTTTTTTCAAAGGAGAGTGTAAAGGTGACGAATACCATCAAGTTCAAAAAGCAGTTGCCTGAGCTTATGGGCAACACACTCACAGATAATATAAGTGGGCACAAGGGGATGTCTTTCAGCATCTATAATCAAATGGCTTTTGGGACTGGGAACCTATGAGGGAATGCACTGCAGAAAGAGGCCATGCTCATAAATAGCATCTCTTGTGGCCACTGGTGGAGACAGGATACGGAGCTAACTGGACAACCTGTCTGACCCAGAATATAAAATACTCTAGACAGCAGTAGTTCACATGGTAACAAATACTGACTATGACTTATTTAATTTTACTTGTATTTTAGTGAGTTGGTTAATTTCACGTTGCACATTGAATTCTGCTTTAAAAGTCGTGAGTGATAATAAACAATAATTGCTTGTCTGGAAATGTTTAGGACTACATTGCAGCATAAGCATAACTGCTCGTGCTTCAGCTTGTCAAAATGCTGAAGTATGAAATGAGAAGCAATGCTGTAAGTTTTGTAGGTGTTTGTGAAAGTTTGCGTTGGAGTTCAGCTTCCTCTGTTTTTCTACTGGCATAGAATAGGAGCGTCCTGTTTCACTGATGCTTTTTGGAGATGAAATAGCTTGTTGCTTGATTCCAGAGCCGTTGGATCTCTTGGAGGTTGTCTGTTAGGCATTGTTTTCCTTTTCTGTCCTCACAGGGGCTGGAAAGTGAAACAACCCCTTTTTTTGGTTTTGTTTTTTGTTTGGTTGTTTTTTTTTTTTTCCCCTGCAGTTTTAGCCAGAAGCAATCAGTGCTATTTTCAATTTAATTTTTCCCTGTTTAGGAGGTTTAAGCAGTAATCATTCCTGGCAGCTGCCTTGGATGAGGGCTGCCTCCAAGAGGTACTGCTTCACTGAGGGGGAAGGGGAGCATAGGAGATGGTGTCACTGGAGTGTAGAGCAGTAAAGTGAAAGGATTACTCAGACCTCTGTGGCACAAACCATGGGACTTGGCTTGTAAGTGCCGCTTCAGCCAATCCTTCTTGGGCTCAAAAGCTGGCTCACAGACAGTCTTTTCTGTGTTAAGCTGCTGGCTCTCCTTAGTGACATGGACCTGTTACAACTCTGGCTTTCTGAAACACAATAGCATCAGTTTAACGTGGGCTAGGCTTGTTCCTGTGGTCGTAAGTGTAAACTGTCATTTCTTTTCTTAGAGAAAGGCATTTGAAGAAGATAGAGGAGCATGGCTGAAGCACCAGTTCTTAACTATGACTGCTGATTGCAAGTCTGAAAATGCAACAACTCCAAGTGCCTTCTTAAGAAGCAAGTATTTGGTTCAAATTGTGTTCTTGCACAGTTGCTTTTTCTTCCTTTCAGCTAGAAGTTGCAACTATGAACAAAACAATTAAAAAACCAAAACATCTCAAGAAAAACTTTACCATGTATCTGTATGCCCCCACATGTCAGGGCAACTGATGGTTGAAAATTTCCTTTTAAAAAGGGAATTGGAACTCCCTTCCTGATAATTACTTATGTAGTGAATTTATATTTGCGAAACAATCTGGTGAATATCAAATTCCTGAGAGCAGAGCAGGTAACTTTCAGGTGCTTTTGTAAATACTGTAGAACATGTAATTATTCTGGTTTTCCACTTCATATGAAAGCTTTGAAATCTAAATATGAGAAGGGATTGATCTGGCCCTGATAAGTTTTGCCATGTCTTTCCATTGATTTGAGTGATGGTTAAGTTCATGTAAACAGTAAGACATCTAACTTCATTTTGATTTTGTTTTCTATATTCTGAAAAATTTGGAGGTTTTCATGTTGGTATTAATTACTGTCTATGCATGCTAGAGAAGTCTTCACTTAAGGAATAAAAAAGCTTTATCAATGGTAAAGCGGGAAACTACATTTGAGTGACTTCATATGACTACTTGCAGTGGTGGCTGTCTATGCAAATGCTGCATTTTCAAATTTAGAGTCCTAATTTTAGCAAACTTCATTCAATAGCATTACAGAGGCTTAAAAGTTTTATCCCAGGCCTATAATAATAAGATTTATTATTATAGCTCTGCCTTAAGGTATTTGTGTATTTATTTTTTTAAAGCAGAAGACACAAACACTTGAAGGACTTGCTTGTTTCCAGTGGACTGCAGTTTAGCTGATGATGTGTGTCTCTCTTAGGTTCTGAGCCAGACATTCGTTTACTGAAGTCTGCATCTCGGCAAAGAAGACCTCCCTCTGTGTTGAGTTGTCCTGTTTCAGCAGAATCTTGCCAGACCTCTCAGTATATTGCACAAAACAGGTTTGTGAAACAATGTTGTAGATGGCTTCTAGAGTGCTGAACTCTGTGTAGAGCACAGCGTAATCTAAAGCTTATGGTTGGTATATAACAAAGGATATTAAACATCATATCGTAAAAAGAGTACTCTGTTTCCATTCAAAGCATTACTTATTTGCATTGTAACTTTTTCTTCTGCTTCCAGTGTTGCATCAGAAAAACCTGCTGCAGATAACATGCCAAATCTGTGGGTGGAAAGTGATGACAAAGAAGAAATTGAAGAATGCACAAAGTCATGGGAAGACTCTGGAGTTAGCACTCTGCTATGTAGAAACTTGCACATGGAACAGCTGCCTTAGACTTCCTAGGGTTGCCTGCTGGGTTTTTTGTTAGAGACTTGTTCATAAACGTATCATTCTAAATGAAACAGAATGCTGTGAGTTTGATCATTCTTCTAGAGGATTATGTGGTGATCTGAATTGTGGTGTGTTTCTATGTGTGTGCACATGGCTTTTATTTTTTAGACCATTTTTTGCCTCTTTCTTGCAACTCTTGAAAGAAAATTTAAAAATATATAAATGCTTTGATATTTTTCTAGTAACAGAAGCTCTAATTCTGGAATAAAGCAATGGTCTGAAACTTTGACTGTAATGAAATACTGGATTCTAATGTTACCTTTCATCACAGGCAGAGATAGCACTTTTAGAAATTGTTTAATTATTGGAAACATTCGTTTATGTCTCAAGTGTAACTAGCATTAAATTCTCTTTTGCCTCGACTTGAATGTACAGTATACTGTAGATTTTTAACAAAACAGGTTCTATATTTATTGTGTGATTTGAAAATACCTCTTTGATATCTCAATGATTTAAAGTGCAAAATCTTTATATATTTGTAAATAGAACAAGTGGTTATGCTGAGAAACCATGAAATGAAACACATGCATACATAAATATTATTTTACATGGCATTTTAAATTGTTTTATAGTGATACTCAGTTTACAGATCCATTAGGACTTTCAGTGGTTCAGTCAAGAACCAAAGTATTTCAAATGTGAACAATAAACATGTAATTCTATTCTGAAAAACCCTGTTTCTATGATTTGTGTGCAGTAAACTTTGAAGCTACCCTGGTTATAGGGCTGTATACAATGTCTACTAATCTGGTGCTAGTTTTGTATTTTGTTAGGTTGTTGGTTTTTTTTTTTAATTGACTCCAGAATTTTATTTTCTGTGTTGCCTTGGGGAAGTCTCTTTTGTTTATAATGTAATAAAAACAGCCAAGTTAGAGGTAGGATGTTTCAAGGTCTCCTTTACCTTACTCAGTGCATGTGATTTTCCTTGCCCAGTACAAGTCCATGTTCTCTGTTGGGTTTTTGTGCATATGTGATCATATGTAGCACTGCATATGTGATCACTTGTGTAGCTCTGATCCTTGTGTAATTGACCTTTTGGAAGATGTCTAACCTGCCTTTCTTGGGGTCATAGGTGGGAAATTAACTCAAGTTTAGAATCCTTCACTGAAAATCCATTGCTGCTCTGCCCATTTTCTTCAGAATTGGATGGAGTGTAGTGATTGGACTACCTTGAAAAATAGTGGTAGGATACTATAGGAAAGAGAAGAAACTGCAGTTCTCCAAGAAGCTAAGGCAGAAAGCTGCAGTTTGCTGATGAGTTCAGTACACTGAGTTACACTGAGCTTGAGCTGAAGTAGTAGCCAGTGTAAACTGCAGAGGATACTTGTGTGGGTTTTGTATAGCTCCCTAAAGGGAGCAGAAGTGCATATAATGATGATAATAATAATAATACTGAGGTCTTGGTTGGCTTTTTGCTGCGTGGATAGTCAGGTTGGAAAGACATGATATTTCTGTTTCTCCTGTCCTTTCCCAATAAATGGGTGTTCATAGTGATGTCGTTTGCCGCAGCTTTTTAGCAGTGTACAGTTCCCGTTGGGTTTCACCTTTCCCAGCTGTTGGGCAGCTCTTGCCTGAATTTTAGTTGTGGAGGAATAAATACACATTCAAAGAACTTAAGTAAAGTGAAAATGTAATGTATTAAGTGGGAGAACAGAACTCTGCACGTAGGACTATTTTCAAGCCAGTAGTGACTGCTGACCTCCACGGCTGAGGCAGGATCTGGATGCCACCAGGGGCTGCTGCTGCTCCAATGTGTGCTCGTGGGAGCCCTACTGGGACTGTTACACCCGTTTGCTTTACTTGGGCCCTCCTCCTCAGCCAGGTTTTCTTCATGAAAGTTGCTTTTAGGATAATAATGCCTTGAAGTACAAAATAACTTACCTTTTTAAACTCTTGTTTGTGTCTATTGAGTGATTAGCAATTCATAAACATTTTGTACTAATTTTTTGCTTTAGAGTTCTGTAACCCATCCTAGAGAAGTGGAAGTGTTTGAATGCCTCCATGGAAGAACTCACTGTGCTAGAAGGGTGTATGCGGTTGAGTCCTGAGCTGGCCACAGACCTGGTCTGGAATTCTGGAGTACAAATTCAGTCCTGTCTCTGTAAAGAAGTAAAATGTACATAGAGTTTTGCGGATTTCTCTATATACAGTGCCTGGGAAGATTTTTGACTCTGAAGCTGCTGCTAATAATGGTATGAATTCTGCAGAGGGTGACACTGTGGTACTTAGAGCTGTTGGAAACAGCTGCAGGATCTTTTCTTACTTAGAGGCTGTTGAAAAGCAAAGGGGGAGACTTCTTGCAGGAATGTGATACAGGTGTATCACTTCACATAGGTGTATATTTGAAATATAGTGAGTGCTCTTCTCAAGGAACAAGTAGCAGAGACTGCCAGCAAGTGACTATAGAACAGCTATTGTTAACTACCCATGCATGGTATTGAAAAGATGAGTGGTTCTCTTAAACTGTGGTGTTTCACAAAAATCTTCAAATACAATCTTCATTGCTTCTTTTTCAGTCTGTGATGAGCATGCTTTTACCATAAATATCAGTCTGATTATGTATGGCCACTTACTTTCCAGGATTATGTTGGAACTGTTCATTTTTTTTCCCCTTTCATCCCCAGTGGCTGATGCCTATACAATATAGCTCCTGCAATACAGACTGTATAGCAAAAAACCCTACGAAATGGAAATTTTCCTCGAGAGAACCTTCTCCCTACAAAACAGCTGTCTTCCTAGTTTGAAGAAGTGCTTCCACTAGATTCTGCAGGCATACTCTACTTCAGTTGCAGTAGGACAAAACAAAAATCAGACCATGTTGTAGCTTTTTTTCTAGGGCTTATTCTATGTCCGGGTACATTTCAACCAGGTCAAGGTAACTGATATATCTAGATAATATAGATACAAACAGTTTATTCTTGAAAGGAAAAGGGAAGGATATGCAGGATAGTGGCAATGCTGCGCATGTTGAATTAGCTTAGTTATTACTTGTGCAGCTTTTTTCTAATTGCAGTTATCACAAAGCTTTTGTCTGTGAAGCCTGGTAAGACATCTTGGTTTTAGATTTTTTTCTGATTTGCAAGAGAAGTTGATGAGAAGATAGGAAATGTTGACATAGTTGTATCAAAAAACTGAACTCAGAGGAAGTGTTCAAATTATCTGATGATTTGTTTATTGCTTTCAGACAATTCATCTGATATCTAATGTTCACTATGCCCTACAAGTGTTGCACTGTAATAAAAACCTAAACTCCCATGGTATATATTTTGTTGTCGTTTTCACACTGACAGTGTTCATGGTTCTTTATTCAAGTTTTGAGTTGTACGAGATGTATAACTAACTGGAATGCATAACAGGTAAGTTTGTTTTAAATACTTAACAATAAAAAATTAATTACTACTGTATAAAAGAGCTTGTCCCCTGAGGCACAGAACATGCTTGTTCCCTTGAACACTACAGATAGATAATAATGAAAAAGGAGACATTTCTAGCAAGTGTCCACCCTTCACCCCTCAAATGTGTTCTGCAGGGAGCTGGGTGGCCGTTCCCAAACTAGAGTTTGCACAACCTGAGGTGGATTTACAGTCCACATGGAATCAGTTTGAAAAAGTCAAGACCTGTGGGGCTGGCAACCCAGAAACAGTAGCTGCTAATGGAAGACTGTAGAAACTGCTGAAACAGGATATAAATGTTCATTTGTGGGTGTTAAAGTAGCATTTGCCACAAAGCACACTCCTGTGGTTAATCACATAACTATAGGAGTTGTGGTAGTAGAAATAAGGTGTCTGATTAACCAGTATGTCATAGATGTTGAATTTGAATGGAATTCATGGGTTTTGTGTGATTTGAAGCCTGCAGTTTATTGTGTTGCCTGAAGTTGCTGCTCCAGAAACATCCTCCAACTCAGAAGCCTCTGTGCATTTTTCTTGCCTTTTATTGTTGATCCAGATGCCACCCAGCTCTCATTGGAAGGCTGTGTCACTTGTTTGGGAGGAATGAGTCTGGTCAATCCCGCAGTCTCTTACCATAGTCAAACAGGCCAGGTGTGTTTTGTGCATCTCCACTTGCCTCCATAGCCCTGAGGTTTCTAGAAAAGAACACTTGTGTGAATGTGTTCCTGGGCTCTCACTATAAATTGATGGTGAAGCTGGCTGCAAGCCTGCATCTGCTCAGGTAATTCAGCTGCATTTTGTGACTGACTCCTTAGGGAATGCAAAAGTTCTAGCTGACCTGCACTCCCATTCCCTCTGCTTTGCTGGGAGGAGTCGCTGTGGCTTTTAATTGTTCAGATTTGGCTGTCATTTACCTTGAAAGATAACATATTTACTGATGGCTTATGAAATCTTTGTTCATTTAAAAAATATTCCTGGTCATTGTGACCAGAGCTGAAAGGACACACTGATCCTCTGATCTATTTGAATAAATATATATATATTCCGTAAGTATAGGTTTTCTTTAGAATGTGCTTTGGTGCATGTAGGAATATAATAGCAGTGGGATATCTGTCCTTGTCTGCTGTTTACAGGGGTAGCTGTATCCAGTGCCGAGGGAAGAGGGAGAACACTGTCAGTGTGTGATACCGACTCTTAATTGGGCCGCTATCAGCTAGATAACAGTTTGGGTCAGGTGCCAGGTCAGCATAACCTGGGCAAAATCAACCTAATCTATGGCAGGACCAAAAATCAGCAGCCAGCTGTGACACAACCTAGGAAATGAAGTAATATGTTTATTGTAAAATTATTGTAAATGATCTGATAAAACTTACTAGGATAAGTAGAAACTTTTAAATAATTCAGCAAAGGGCTTATGAGATAATCAGGTAGATGCCAAGGTATGACTTGATTTCCATTATTCCATCTGAAGAGAAAGTATGATTGCAAAAAGGGAAGTGTTTACATAAACTGATAAAAAACTTGAGAATTCAGCAGAACACAGCCACGTGTTCCTGAGCTTTCTTCCATAAAAGTCTCACCATGTCTGGCAGAGCCCCATTCGCCTTCACTATGAGGGGAATTGTACTTGCACTAGTGCTCACCCTTGTAGGTAAGGCTACATATCTCTCCTTCACCTTTCTTTCCCAAATTTTCCTTAAGTTCAGTGGCAGTGATTGAATCTAGATTGAACATTACTTATCTGGTTTTCCATCTTTTTGCAGGTAGTCAGAAGTTTGACATTGGTAAGTAAATTTCCTTCTATAACCTTTTTCCAGTGACTTTGCTGTTATTTCTATTTATTAGGACGCGTTTGCAAGTATGGTGAAAATGGCTGTTATTTCCCACAGACCCTGGATTCAGCAGCAGAAAGAGCTACTTGTACAGTTATGAAGGCTGGGTGTTGAACGGGCTTCAAGAAAAGAATTTAGCCAAAGCCGGTGTGCGCCTGAGCAGCAAACTAGAGATCAGTGGGCTGTCGGAGAACACCTACCTCCTCAAGGTACTGTGTCTCCTAAATGTACTAATGGTAAGCTAAAATCACAGTTGTAATTGCATCTGGCTGGTCTGGCACGTAGGAAAGCTGCAGGAAACACAAACGGAGACTTATCGCTGTAGATATCAGAGAATGATCTGCAAGCTGCAGTTTCAGAGGTGATGAGTCTCTTACCTGTGTTTTATGTGGAAGTTGTTTGTAGCAATGTTCCTCAAGACTTTGTATTGGAAATACAGTTTCTTGGGATTCTGTTGGAAAATGGAAAACTAACTCAATACATTTAAGCCTGCTCTAAGATTTGATCCTAGTCTTGGCACACATTTCTAACTCCTGTGGGAAAGCAGGACTTGGGTGAGTAAAATCACTGTCATGAGGGCAACTTATAAACATAGACTTAAAAAGTGATAAAAGCTAAAGATAGAGTGGTACATGAAAAAGGTAAGATTAAAAAGTGAAAATCATCAAAAAGGAGCATGTAATAATGTTTAGTGTTTGAATAATGCAGTGAAAGGTCTGTACATGTGAAATCACGCCTCTGCTGACATCAGCAGTGATAGGACCTGACTCAATTCAAAATAAATATGCTTCAGAAATGTACTTTTGCCCCTTTAATTCAGTTACAAATCAGACGTTCTTTTTGGAATACTGAATTCAGTGACAGCTCTCACCAGTTGTATTGAACTGTAGATCTTTCAAAATTTGGGGCTAGGGGTTGCATTTCACACTATAGTCTTTGTCTTGGAATTCTTGTATGGTGTGCACCAGCCTGTGTTCTGAGGCACCTAAGCTGGCAGTAACTTTACCAAAGTTATTGAAATTGCTTCTTATTAACATTGTGGCTCAGTGTTTATAGATATGTTGTTCATTGTTGAAATACTTTGGTTGTTGAAATATTTGCTTCATATACAAATGTGAAGCAAACATAGTAATTAGTTTAGTCTAAAAAAAATTGTATAGGAATGAGGTGAAATGAAGCATTCTAAAACTGCATTTTTTTTACATTTAGAATGATATAAGCTTTTTAAATGCTAAATTTTGTCTAAAGCAGAGTATTTATTTTAAGGCTGACAAAAAGTGAGACTTTTATTTGATATGTTAACTGCTTCTGTAAGATAAAATAGTACTGTTGAGCCAACAATGTTTGCACTGGTTTTACAATAATGTAACCACGAGACAAAAGAATAAATTGCTGTATGACTTTCTAAGCCTATATTTGGAAGGAAGAGTATCTAACTAGTGCTTCTGTTAATTTCTTCCAATCTGTTTGCATATTTAGTACCAAAGCAACTTCACTCATTTAAGTTTCTTCATTTCCTCCCAGATCCGCTCCCCACAGTTTGAGGAATACAATGGCATCTGGCCCAAGGACCCGTTCACTCGATCTTCCAAAATCACCCAGATGGTTTCCTCATGCCTTACCCGACCCTTCAAGTTTGAATACAGCAGTGGACGGATTGGAAACATTTATGGCCCAGAAAACTGCCCTGATATTTGCATTAACATAGTGAGAGGAATACTGAACATGATACAGATAACCATTAAAAAGTCACAGAATGTGTATGAATTGCAAGAGGTGTGTTTCTTTCCATTCTAAACTATTTTGCTGAAAGGATGTGTTTATTCTCTTTAGTTGCTCTTCCTTTGAGTTTCCGTTTATTTGCATCGACTTTTCAATGTTTGTAGTAAGAAAAGGGTGATTTTCATTCATATAGAAGAAAATGTGTGCATGTGTGTTGAACAAATTATTTGGGCTGAATTCTTTCTAAGACATCTGTCTTTAAGTCTTAACATGCAGTTCTTCAGAGAAAAAAAATTATTAGCTATGAATTTATTTTTTATATGGCTTCCATAATGCAGCTCCTTGATACATTTTGTTTGCTAATTGTTGATATTAATTAATTAATTACTTTTTAATTTTAAACTCCATCCGCTGACTATTGTTCACATGCCTATTTTTTAGTTCAGTAGGAATAATTGTAAGTAATAGTAACAGGTTCATTGATAATCTTCATTAAGTAAAACTTCTCACACTGTGAAAACCTGATATAATTGGGAAGTCTCATCATCTGTATTCATCTGCCAGGCTGGAATTGGGGGCGTTTGCCACACAAGGTATGTCATCCAGGAAGACAAGAAGAACAGCCGAGTCTCTGTTACCAAAACTGTAGACCAAAATAACTGCCAGGAAAAAGTGGTGAAGAGTCTTGGAATGGCTTACATCTATCCCTGCCCTGTTGACATGATGGTACGTGAGATGTGAAAAGATCTTCCTAATTACAAGCACGACCATGCTGTTCCCATTCACTCTTTGGGTCTCTCTCTTCCTACAGAAAGAAAGGATCATCAAAGGGACTGCGGCTTTCTCCTACAAACTGAAGCAGTCAGACAGTGGTACCCTGATCACAGAGGTGGTGTCTCAGCAGGTGTATCAGATCTCACCATTCAGTGAACCCACCGGAGTCGCTGTCACGGAAGCAAAGTAGGTGGGACATGGGTTTGCTTCACGAAGTGAGAGTAATTACAGGTTCTGTCAGTCCCCTTCACCCCCAGATGAAGTGAAATGAGAATTGAGCTTCACAGAAGTTGGATAGAAGTGTGTAATCACACTTGGGGCTTCCACAGTCCTAAAAGTTCAACAAACCATTCTTTATTTGTACCCTGGTCAAACTAACTGGCATTACAATTACATGGAAGAAAAGGAGAAAAGCTGTTCTGCTCACTTATACCATAAGAATGCAATGTTACTGCTGTGTTTGTCCTGAAAAGGGGCTAATTTATAGTGTCAGGAGGAAGATGGTGCACATAGAAATAAGATCATTCATTACAGAGTCAGTAGCTCTCATTCAGCAGACAGTAGTTTTGCTTCTCCTCGGAAACAATTTCTTTGTAGATAATTCCAGTACCACTTTGTTCCAGATAGAAGGCTTTATTCATTAGCAAAATATTTTCTTTTGATAAGAAAAACTATTGAAGAGTAAAACTGATACTGTCACAGTATCACTGAACCAACAAACAAACAAGGTGCGTGGGTGAAGAGAGATAATGCCTTTCTCCTGTGACACTTGTCTCCTGACAGACAACAGCTCACCTTGCTTGAAGTGAGGAGTGAACGGGGGAGCTCCCCTGACATCTCCATGGAGAGCTATGGAGGTCTTCGTTACCAGTTCCCAGCAGTACTGCCACAGATGTCAGTGCAGCTCATCAAGACGAAAAACCCTGAGCAACGGGTAGATTATTTTTTTTCCAAATTGCTTTCCTAATTTAAAAAAAAAAAGTGATCATAAATTCCAAAGAGTGTAATTATGTATGCCCTCTCTCTTGTGTTTTGTAAAAGATAATTGAAACACTGCAACACATAGTCCTGAATAACCAACAAGATTTCCACGATGATCTGCCATACCGTTTCCTGGAGCTCGTCCAGCTCTGCCGCACAGCAAGCGCTGACGCCCTGGAGTCCATCTGGAGACAATATTCAGAGAAACCCCGCTACAGGTATTTCATTATATCAACCTATAAGAAACTTTTCTAGTTTTGTGACAGCTGGGAGCTAAAATGAAGGATTTTTTCAAAAATCTATTTGCAGGCGATGGCTGCTGAGTGCAGTTTCTGCGACAGGCACCACAGAAGCGCTCAAATTCATTAAGAGCAGAATCCGCAGTGACGACCTTAGCTACCTCCAGGCTCTTCTAAGTGTTCCCTTTGCTCTCCATTTAGCAAAAGCTGATGAACACACTGTTCCAATAGCAGCTGTGAGTAAAGCCATATGAATCTTTCCTGCCTCACAACTAAAGGAATGATAGTCAACAACCTGTGATTAAGTACATTAGAGACTGGATTCTCCTCTTGAGTACTCCAATTTTGTGCAAATGTTGACCCATGAATTTGTTTTGGCCTAGTATTTATTAGAGGAGAGCTCTGTGTCTTCATTTCTCTATACTGATATAAAGCCCTTCTCTTATAGGAGCTTCTGTGATTAATTCCCACCTTAGTTTGCTGGGAGTTAGTTTAATTTAGTTTGCTTTGTAATGCTTTCTACAGACAAAATTTTTTCCCCTTTAATCATTTCTGAAATGATGATTGCTGTGTTATGTCATTTGAGCAGCCTTTCAGTTGCAAACTAGTCCATGACCTGGAAGGTGCTGCAGGAAAAGTATTAGTGCAAACATCAAATACATTGACACAATAACGAATCATTTATTCTGAACAGGATTTTTGCCATCCCTAGTCAATATTCTTCTTAAACAGGAAAAGAGGATATGATCTGAAAATGCATCATTAATATAATTGAGTTGCACATTTTTCTAGAGATATTCCATTTATACATTGATGTTTATCCATAATCTTAATGTTTTCAGTGTTATCTTCAGTTGAGGAAAATCTATGTAAGTTAATATATGTATAAAGTACTGAGGAGTTAAACTCCTAAGTCAAGCTTCCAAACATAATGTCCACAACCTACTTTCATTTGTTTGGGTGAGAACAGTAATCATTCTGAGACTGATCCCTTCAAATAAGATCTGATGATTTTCCTGCTCTGAAACCTTCATGAAGCACTGTATTAGATAACAAATCAATTTTTTTTCTTCTTCACAGGATTTAGTGACAAGTTCTCGAATCCAGAAAAGTCCTGTGCTTCAACAACTTGCCAGCTTGGGATACAGTTCTGTGGTGAATAGATACTGTTCTCAGACCTCAGCTTGCCCTAAAGAAGCTCTCCAGGTGGGTGGATTTTTGCTAAGTTTTTTTTAAAAATAGCTTAGTAATGTGCATTATATAAGCTTAATTCTTTTAAGATACAGTATAAAAAGGGTGACTGGAAATATAAATACACATTTTGTAGGTTTTCTTCAGAGCAAAGGCATCGAATCTCTTTATCAATGTAGTTATTTGCTTCATCACTGAAAACACAGTTTTCACATTGCAAGGGTAAAATCCTGAGAGAAACCACCATTGAGTGATTTTATTAAAACCAGTTGCATTATTGTGATAGGCTTTTCAGTGGGTAAGGGGGACACTGTGGACAGTCTATACATTAGAATGAGAAGATTGAACTGTGCTTTGTTTCCAGCCCATCCATGACCTGGCAGATGAAGCAATCAGCAGGGGCCGTGAGGACAAAATGAAATTAGCTCTGAAGTGCATTGGCAACATGGGAGAGCCAGCCAGCATCAAGCGCATCCTGAAGTTCCTTCCCATATTTTCATCCAGTGCTTCTGATATCCCCATCCACATTCAGATTGATGCCATAATGGCCTTGAGAAAAATTGCTTGGAAGGACCGCAAAACAGTAAGTAGGATCTGGCAGGTTTCCCCTACTTAGTGAATTAGAATATATGCTGTAAGGGGAATGATTTTAATGGTGTTGTGTGTGTAAGTTCAGCGTGTTTTTTTTAAAAAAGATTATTTTTAAGAACAATACTATACAGTTGTACATTCAGCTGATGGTTTCTGCTAAGCTGGAATGATAATTAGTCAGTAGTAAGCTTCCAGAAGGATATCAGCAGTGTTGCTTTTATCATCTGTCGTAACCAACTAAGTCCTGTGCTAGTTACATATAGCAGACACCTAGCCACCTAAAAGTCAGACATGGAATTTAAATTGCCTCTGTAGTCAGGAGGAGAGACACTTTCTGTTAGACTCCTAGACCAAATGTCAGCATTGCTCTGCCTCTTTTAGACTCTTCCCGTGAGGTTGGATGAGTCACCACTGACCCCACACTGAGGTTGATGTTACAGAAAGTGTAGGCAAGACTCTTGCCTTTCAGATAGGTTAGGCAGAGGACCTATATGTGAAACTGTTCACTCAGACTGCCTTTGGTCAACTGCTGAACCCTTTTAAAAGTGGTCTAAAATAGTGAAGCATGCTCACCAAGTCAGTGGAGTTACTTCAAAGAATGAATCTGCCTTATTATCTACATTTTTTTCTTCCGAAGGTATTCACTGATATTTGAATGTCAGTAATGCACAAAGCAATGCTGATGCCTTTTTGATTGTCATGAGTTGACTCGATACATGGATAGATGGACATTTATTTCAGGTTCAGAGCCTGCATGGGGCTGTTCCACTGTGGCTCCTTCAGTTAAATAAAGTTACATGGAACCCTGCAGTAAAAAAGATCAGGAACCTTCTCTGCAGGGATAATGATCCCCTGTCCCATATTTCCTGTAGGTTAGGTGTGGATCCAGTTTGCAAAATGGTTTCAGTTATTGGTAATTCCAGACACTGTTTTCTCTGCAGGTGCAGGGATATCTCATCCAGATCCTTGCTGACGAGTCGCTTTCCCCTGAAGTGCGGATGATGGCTTGTGCTGTTATCTTTGAGACAAGGCCTGCCCTTCCCTTAATAACAACTATTGCCAATGTGGCCATGAAAGAGAGCAATTTGCAAGTGGCCAGCTTTGTGTATTCCCACATGAAGGCTTTGTCTAAGAGCAGATTGCCGTACACGTACAACATGTGAGTAGAGACAGAGCAAAGAAGGTGCTCTTCTGCAAATAATGATCCTCTGCATGTGCTGACAACTGAAGTCAGTTTATTTACTGACAGGGTGCAGCTTAATTCTGGATATTATCACCTTTCTCATTTTGTTTAGATCTTCAGCTTGCAACATTGCCCTTAAGCTGCTGGCCCCCAAATTGGACAGGCTGAGCTATCGCTACAGCAAGGTCATACGTATTGGTGGTTACTTTGGTGAGTAAGTGCTTCAGTGATCATGAAACTTTCACTTCAGAAATCCATTCTTAAATATTAAGTCCTTTGGAGAAATATGCCATTCTTTGTTTCAGTGAGAAATTTAATTAAATGTGAGACTCACATGTTTAGAGTAGCTATTTAATAGTTTCTGCCTAAACAGTTAGATTTTATGTAATGATATATCTTACAGTTGGCAGTGGGAAAAGCTGCAGAAATATGATCTTGAATGATAAGCAGAATGGTTAGAAAAACGATGTCTCTTGTTTCCTTCTGCCACAGATAACTATAAAGTTGGTGCTGCTGGAGATGTCTTTGTTATGAACAGCCCAGGAACGATGTTCCCATCAGCAATAATTTCCAAGCTGATGGCATATTCTGCAGGGTCAGTGGCTGATTTGGTGGAGGTAAATATTTACCTAAGTCAATAATAAATCAAATTAAAATTAAAACTGCTCACAAAGTTTCCTCTCTGTAAGCATGTTTCAGGCTGCTCCTTCTCATGCTGTTTTGGTAGGCTGGTGTCCGCGTGGAAGGCCTCACAGATGTCATCATGAAACGAAATATCCCGTTTGCTGAATATTCTACGTACAAAAAGATAAAGGAGATTGGAAAAGCTGTAGGTATTTTCAGTAATACAACGTGTGGGTTATGTGAGGGGGCATTTAGTGGTGCTTCTCACTCTAGTTAAGCCCTGTCTGAGGAGGTAAACTCCTCTCCTGGGAGTCAGCTCAAGTATTTCTGTGAAGGACAGATATGCAGTGGGGACTTCAGGGGACATCTGCCATGGCTGCAGTAGCTTCTGCCAGTTGTTGCTCTGGCTCTGCCTCCTCCTCACCTCAGAGATGGCTGCAGGAGGGGCACAGGAGGTGAAGGGAGAGGCAGGCATGGCAGCATGGTGTGTTGCATGCCTGGCAGGCTTCCTGCTCCCTCCCTTCATCTATCTCGCCTAGTTTACAGGAATATGCCTTTTTCTTCAGGAGAAAAGATTATTTTTTTGCTGTGCTTTCAAACTGGGTTTGTGGCATTAACAGCTGATACCCTGTGTGTGACTGTTATTGTACTGGAATACCAAACATTTGTGGGCATCTCAATGGCGGAAGAAAGTCTGAATTAGTGCCATCATACAATTGGAAATTTTACAAAGGAAAAGGGCAGCTTGGCCAGTGATGGGTTTAGTCACCTGGATGAATTATCATTTGTGAAGTGTTGCATTAAGAAACTTTCCTTGTTCCTTTATCTGTTCCCCAGCTACTGGGATGGAAGGAGCTGCCAACAGAAACGCCCCTGATATCAGCCTACTTTAAACTCTTTGGCCAAGAGCTGGCCTACATCAACATCAACAAGGAAGTCCTACAACAGGCTGTGAAGGTACCAGGAACCCCTACTTTTCTTTGCAATATTGGACAGTGTTACACTTTCATATCCCAACCTCCTGGACCTCTGTTTTATTGCAGACTGTCCTAGAACCTGCTGACAGGAGCACGGTGCTGAAGAGACTGGCTGGCCAACTGCGCAGTGGCATCGCGGGGCAATGGACACAGCCGGTGTGGCTGGGAGAGCTGCGGTACATCGTCCCCACCTGCACGGGTCTGCCTCTGGAATACAGCTCCTACATCACTGCCCTGGCCCGGGCTGCAGTCAGCGGTGAGCTGGGAAGTGGGAGATCAGCTGTGCAAGATCTGAGCCGGGAGTGAGAGGGACAGGGGCTGAGGGAGGCTGGAGAAAGAAGTGGAAAGCCAGGAAGTAAAAAAAAGAGCTAATTTTTGTATTGGAGAGTGGAGTAGTGAAGGTGTTTGAAGAGAAGCTGGATGCACTGATTTGTGCATTGTCTTTAAATGGATTGAAGACAGAAAAGGTGAGATGAGAACCTCAGAAGCCAGAGAGAGAGGTCACAACATTCAAGGCCAGAAAAACCCAAGAGCAGCCTGAGGAGCTGATGCAGACATGGGCAGAAGGGGGTGACTCCTGAGAGATACACACACAAGCTAAGCAGGATTCAATGGCGATTTAAACAGAGAAGAAAATAGAAGGCAATAAAAAGAGAACTAAAGTTAGTTTAGTTTAACTTTACTAAAAAGTTAGTAAAGTTAAGAAGGCAGGAAGAGAAGACAGCCTGTGAAAAGAGATGGGAGATCTATTTTAAAAGAATAAATATGCGAGTGCTAATCCCCACCAAGAAGTTAATTCAGTGATCACACTGTGTGCTGTGCAGCAGACTTAAATTAGGCAAAATTGACCCTTGTATCTGCTGACACCACATAAGGAATGAAGGATGATGTACGTGTACTTGTGCTCTCCCATGTATCCACTCTTTGCTGCTCTTGGTTTTTGGTTTGTTAGTTTGCTTTAGTAACATCTTTGCAGCTCTGCCCCTTCTGTGTGTTTTCTGTTTATTTTTATTTCTTTTTTTAAATAACATTCTTGTAGCCAAATTGGGGAGGTATGAATTGGATGGATTCCAAATGTACAAAATGAGTGAAGGTTGTCTGGATTGCTGATCTCCAGGGGTAGTCAACAGCTGAAAATACAGCTGGTGACTTGTTACGAGAAATGTTCCTCTGCCATTGGCACTTATTCATTGCCTTTTTTAAAAATTTGAGCTTTGGAAAAGAAGGCACCCTCAGAAAATCTGTGTCAATATTGACACTGAGTTGGTGGGAGCAGTTGCTGCACTGGAGGGTCAGGCTGCCACTGACAGGCAGCCTGACAGGCTGGAGAGGATGGTCTGACAGAAGTGTGGTGAAATTTGACAAAGGCAATGCAAAGTGCTTCACCTGGGGTGGAGTAACCCATAGAAGTGTACAGACTGGGCATCACCCAGACAGAGAGCAGTTTTGCAGGAAGGCCAGGACAAGCTGGTACGATAAACCAGCAGTGTGCTCATGTGGTGATGAAGGCCAACTGCATCATGGGCTGCAGAAGTAAGAGCAGTGCCAGTGTGACAATTATTTCCTTCTCTATTTAGCACATTTGCAGCTGCATCTGGAGTACAATGTCTGGTTTTGGGTCCACAGTACAAGACAGATGTTCACACTTGATGTGAGGAAAGACTGGAGAATAGAGGTTGTTTAGCCTGGTTCCCTTCATTTACTCTGTCTTCTGACTCCCCATGTTTCTGAAATTTTAATGTTACACTAATTATAAAACTTTCAATTTGGGTCAGCTCTTCATTTTCCTAGTATATTTTTAATTCCATTTTCAATATGTTGCAACAGAACCTTTGCCTACAGAACAAGCTTCCTGTATATTTTCAGTATTCTTCAGAATCATAAAAGGTCTCATGAACCCCAAAGGCCGTTTTGTTTTCCAGCCATATTTGTCTTACTAACAAATGTACTACCTCCTGCTGAAAACTGTGTTTGCTTATGTTGGACTCCTTTCATTTTCACAATGTTTAAATATTGCTCTTGCATTTGCAGTTGATGGAAAGATAACTCCCCCTTTAAGTGGAGATTTCAGACCTTCACAGTTGCTTGAATCCACCGTGCAGATTCGTTCTGACATAAGCCCCAGGTACTGCAGGTTTCTGAGGTTTTTAAGAGAAGGCAGAACCACGTGGATAAAAAGACCACCTTTCTTACACCTGACTGCTGCACTCTGTTTCAGCTTATATGTACAGAAATTTGCAACAATGGGTGTCAACACAGAATACTTCCAACAAGCTGTGGAAATTCAAGGCAAGGTCCTGACAAGAGTGCCAATGAAGTTTGATGCCAAGATAGAAGTGAAGTTGAAAAATATTAAGATTGAAACAAATCCCTGCCATGAGGAAACTGAGATAGTGGTCGGAAGGTAGGGCACCGTTACTTCAGAATATTTTGTGTTGCTGAAACCTGACAAAGCTTACTATTGACCGACCTCCCACAGAGGTTCCTAGATAGGCAGAGTGACTCTTCAGCGTGTAGCAGAACCTTTGGGATAAAGCATGAGGAAGAAAAATATAGTAGCTAAAAATCAAAAGATACCTAAATTATTTAGCAGTTTAATTTTTATATTAAATTGTTTATTTTTTTGTGTTCTTAGTATTTTTTATTTTATTGTCTTTTAAGGATTTTGATTTTTTTTTTTTATGTTTGAAGGAATATTTTTACTGTTTTGGTAATTTTGTTTAAATTTATCCAGATTTTGATAACTTCCTGTGATATAAGAAAATTTATATTTGTCATGAACTCTTATTTGTTTTCAATAATATTTATATTTATAAATTCTTACACAGTCCCTGTGTTCAAATATCATATCTCTGTGCTGTCACGTGATACTGGCAGGGATGTATTTCATTTAATCCAAAGACAAGGAGTCAAAATAACTCACCATTTTTTTGCACATGTCCCAACAGACATAAGGCTTTTGCTGTATCAAGAAATTTAGGAGAGCTAGGTGTCGAAAAGAGAACCTCAATTCTCCCAGGAGATGCTTCATCAAATATTGTGGAAGAACCTTTCAAACCATCAGACAAAGCTTCTGGTGAAGATTTCACAAAGGTAACCTATTTCTTTTTGCCTATATAGTAATATTTACCCTCTCTGCAATGGATGTCTGTAGTTTTACTCTTGCCTATGACACACTCCCAGTGGTATTCACATACTCATCTCTAACGCAGCAAGAAGCTGACAGCACGTCAAGGAAACATGCCTATAGCTCTCAAGAGGGTCTTCGCCACATCACAGGAAGAAAAACTCACAAACGAGACATTTGCGTCAAACTGCGTCATCTTGGGTGTCAGCTCTGCTTCTCCAGGAAGTCACGAGATGCCAGTTTCCTAAAAAATACCTATTTGCACAGATTCATTGGAGAACATGAAACTAAAATAATCTTGATCCCAGGTAAAATACTGAGCATCTTAGGCTTGGCAGTGCTGTTTGAAGCAGTATAACCTTCTAATGTGTGCAATTGGTGTGTAGTTGAAACAGATGGTGATATTGACAAAATTCAGCTGGAGATTCAGGCAGGATCCAGAGCAGCTTCCAAAATAATTCATGAAGTAAGCTCGGAGTCTAAGGAAGAGGGTGAATCATCTCTGTTGGAGGACATTCAAGCTAAACTGAAGAAGATTCTAGGCATTGAAAACGTGTTCAAGGCAAGTGACTTCGAGCATGGCAGTGGGGACCATTTTCCCCTAAAGGAGGGCAAGAATTTGAAGTTCAGTGTGGAAAGCTGGCATGGCAAAGAAAGGATGGGGCTGCTTTGAAAGGTGCCAGTGCCCCATGCTGAGGGATTGCTCCTTTCGGGGTGCATCCAGCAAGGTGGTCTGTGCTGGGCTGGATTTCAGCTGGACAGAGTGGGTCAGAGGGAATTCTGCAGTGACTGAAGCAGGGAGGTGGTTTTTCCTTGAAAGGCTGGTGTGAGAACCCAGCCTTGTCTGACACCCACAGAAGTTTTACTTTGTTAAAACAGGATCAGATGTATTCTTTCTTTTGCACCTCTTGGACTGTTTTTGCAGGTTGCAAATAAAACACGACACCAGAAGAAGCGACCCTCAAAGAAAGAAAACACTGTGCTAACAGAGCTTGGGGCAGACCCTGACATAAAACATCCCTCCAGCTCATCTTCTGCCTCCTCAGCTGTCTCCTCTTCCTCACCATCTGCTGTTTCTCCTCATCATAAAGAGGCTGGTGATGAAGATGAGAATGATCAAGAAAAGCAAGCGAGAAACAAAGATGCAAGCAGCAAGAGTAGCAGCAGTAGTGGCAGAAGCAGCAAGAGCAGTAGCAGTGTCAGAAGCAGCAAGAGCAGTAGCAGTGGCAGCAGTAGCAGTGGCAGCAGTAGCAAGAGCAGCAGCAGTAGCAAGAGCAGCAGCAGTGGCAGCAGTA
>VXBT01013961.1:1112841-1149627 GCA_013400235.1 Oriolus oriolus
AGCAGCAGTAGCAAGAGCAGTAGCAGCAGTGACAGAAGCAGCAAGAGCAGCAGCAGCAGTAGTGGGAGCAGTAGCAGCAGCAGCAAGTCATCGAGTCATCATAGCCATGGGCATCACTCGAAATATGTGAATGGCAGCAGCAGCAGCGAGTCACTGAGCCACCATAGCCATGAACATCATTCAGGACATCTGGAAGGTGGCAGCAGCAGCAGCAGCGCATATTCCAAAATATGGGTAATTTTGTCAGTAAATTGACTGATGCTGCTAATGTCTGTGAATCACGTTCCTGATGGCGGCTGGCCTGGCATGACCATTCAGGGCATTATGGGTTGACCAGTAAATTTTAGCAACATAAAATTGCAAAATTTATTCTACAAACACACCCTCAATCATTGGCACAGATGCCTACTTCATCTCAAAAGTTTCCGCTTGTTTGTTGAAACTTTTGTTACTGGCAGGAAATGGCGTTTTTTGACAATTTACTGCCCATAAACATTGCATATTTCTGTCTTAATTTTGTTGCAGAAACATTAATGCTTTATATAAACTACTTTATCTTGCATTATGTGCTTGTGACTAAGCATACAGAGCTATGTATGAATGATAATTAGTAAATTTCTTATTTCCCAGTGCTTACATTTCCATATAATTGCAGCATTTCTTTTCATCTGAGACTTCTAATCTTCTTGTTTTTTGTCATTTTCAAAGGAAGCTCATGAGATTTATCAGTACCGCTTTAAATCAGCACATAGACAAGAGGTGAGTTTTTCTTTCCTCAGTAAAAGAAGTATGGAATCTGTCAAGAGTCAAATGGAGACTTTAAAGGCAACTTGTTATCTTTGTTGAGGAAGATCACAGTACTGATAACGTTAGAACCGTGCATGTCCTTCTGAGATGTGTAAAGACAGAGAGCTGTGCTCCTTCTTGTGCTGTGCACATGAAGCCACTTGTGGCTCTGCAAAGGAGATGCAAAGCCTCTGCCAAAGCAATGAAAAAGACTGGAGCTGCACACTTTGGAGGAACCATCAGAAGCTTGGTTCATTTGACTGGCTTTGATCACTTGGTTTCTCGGGTTGGAATCACTGCAGGTACACAACGAGGATAGGGATTGTCCACATCCATAGTGATGTGGACAAATGCGGGCGGATACCTTACAGTATTATAGTTGAGCAGATTCTTACTAGGGCATGAGCCAGCCAGAGCAGTGTACTTGATATCAGTGTTCCTCAAAAAGTAACATTTCAGTAGTGTGTGTCCACTCAGGTGCTCCTTTCCAATCAGTTTATCCTCCAGTTGATCAGGCTGGTGCAGAATTTCTGGTCTTTCATATTGAAGTGAGAAGCTGATTTAATTTGAGTTGCTCTGGTGCGCTGTTTTTTCATGCAGGGAATTCTCATCTAGACATGGTCCTTATGGACTGTGAGGAGTCAGCTGTGTCTGGGCAAACAAGAGTTAGATTCTGAGTTAGATCCTACGTACTAAGCAGGACAAAGCCTATTGCAAGTCATCGAGCTGCTCAGGGGTGGAACACAAGCTTAGCAACTCCAAGTGCCATGAGAGAGAGTATTGTTCAGCACTGCCTCATGCAATTTCTTCAAGCGTGCTTTAAGGTTACCCTCTTAAACATGTTGTGGTTTGTTTTTTGTTTTGGTTTGGTTTTTTTTGCAGTTCCCAGAAAGAAAACTCCCAGATGACCAAACTAGCAGCTCGCATTCCTCTGCCAGATCCAGTCGTGCCTCATCTCAAGCTTCATGGGTTAGTTGCATCATTTTTAGGGGGTTTTGGCAGCTTGGAATGATGGCAGAGTGGCTGTGCACTCACAGTAATTGTATATTTAGGATAATGGGAAGGGAGAAATGCCAACCTCTCGAGCCTCAGGTATCAGTCAAGACACGCACCATAGTTCCCACGTGCTCTTCCTCTGCAGCAAGGATCCTTCTTACTCGCAACACAACCCTTCCCTCATGGGAATCCCACCCAACGGATGCCTGCAGAGACTGATCTTGTGGCCTCTGCAGCCTGGAGGGAGGTTGAGGTGCTGCAGTGCCAGTGCGAGGACATTGGACCTGGCAGCCGAGGCTCGGAGCAGCCTCAGCAAAAGGCGTGTTCCAGAGGGGACGTGGAGCACCTGGGCTCCTCACCACCCAGCTGGATGCGTGCAGGCTTGGGAATGATGGAGTGAGGGTACTGAAGGTCATAGTGCACCTAGGGCTGTGCTCCAGGGGAAGAGGTTCTTGATGTTGAAGAAAATGTGCTGGATTACATTCTGTGCTGGGTTGCTGTGCAAACACAAAACCTGACTGCCCCACAGAACTCCCAGCTGAAGTGTGAGGAGAAAGCCAACACAAGACCCAGACAGATAAACAAGAGGAGACGAGCTGGGGGATGTTATTGCTGTGGGAAGGAGTGACGCATACAACTGACAGCTGATGTTGTTCAAATTGAACCACTTTCTTTTATTCGCAGGCTGGATACTAACAATGAAGCCCAAATCATATAGTCATTACTGTATTTTAATTATATGAATATTTCCATGGTATCAGCTGTAGCTCAGGAAATGGCACAAATTTTGGCTCATATAAACACAGTGATAAAATCCATCTGGCATGCAGAGGCACGTGCACATTAAAGACATACGCACGAGGTTTTATGGGCACGTATATATGTGTGACACATATGCTGGTATATATTTGTGGTTCATTTGTTTGCTTTTCATTTATCCATCTAGATCTTGCGTCTGAAATGTTCCATGGTAACTCTTCTATAATTATATGCTTTGCATACTTTCTCCCCCTTCTTCTTAGCCGAAGTTTTTGGGAGATGTTAAAACACCAGTATTAGCTGTTTTTCTTCATGGCATCCGTGCTGATAAGAAGATAGGAGGCCTCCAGCTTGTGGTGTATGCTGATATTGACTCCGTCAGGCCCCGGATGCAGGTATTTGTGTCAAACCTCACAGATTCAAGCAAGTGGAAGCTCTGTGCTGATGCTTCAGTCCTCAATGCTCACAAGGCAGCGGTAAGGCTCCAAACTAGCTTGTACAGCTGTATATGGATCACGGGAAAGCTGTGCTCCAGGCATTAAAAAATGGACCATTTATCCCTGCATTACAGGCTTACCTGAAATGGGGACGGAATTGCCAGGACTACAAGGTTTCGTCTGAGCTGGTAACTGGGCGGTTTGCTGCCCACCCTGCTGTACAAGTGAAACTGGAGTGGCCTAAAGTTCCTTCCAGTGTCAAATCCATAGCAGAATGGTGAGGATTTAGTCTTTAGTGACACTTGCTCACAATACTGGTCAACTGGGAAAAATCAGCATCCGCACACAAGGTTCTAGTGGCTTAAGTGCTGGCTGATATTTTATTCTCTGATCTGTCCAAGTACTGCCTTTGGACGTAAAAGCTGAGTGGGATTACATCTTATTTTAATGTACATTAATTCTTTATATTGGGCATAATTACTGAAAACTAAGGAACAGATCCTTCCTTTCACTGAACACTTGAACAGTAGAGCAGAGAGTGGGTGTGAGGACATAACCAGGGATCCTGAAGACTCTTGTGCTACTTACACACAGATGTGAGACAGTCTGGTTGGGATGCGTGCAGCCTTTTGTTTCTCCATCTCACCAGATCTTTCTGATTTGAACTTCTGAAGGTTTTACAAGTTTGTCCCTGGGGCTGCATTTATGCTGGGGTTCTCTGAAAAAACGGACAAGAACCCTTCTCGACAAGCCAGAGTGATCGTGGCTCTAACTTCTCCAAGGACATGTGATGTTGTTATCAAGCTTCCTGATGTAATTATGAAATATTTTTATCACTCTTCTATTTTTTTCCTAGTAGAAAAGTGTGACTGTTTAATTACAGTGGGCCAATTCTGAGAACAAAAGATTAAGTTAATATCAGTTTGGGTGCAAATGATGAAAACTACTTTTATTTATTTCCAACCTTTTACCACTTCATAAATGGACATTTATATAGTGGTTTTCTTCATAGAGAGAGAGGTGGGTACTCATAAGGACATGAGTTTCCATTTGTAGTATCTCCATAAGTGATTACCTCATCACCTTTGAAAGGCAGTAATTAATTCTCTCCCAAATAATACCTGAATGATTTCTCTCTCTTTTTGTGAGAGAAAACCGAGCAAAAGCAAAAACCTCATGGACAATGAGTTAGGTGAGTTGTGTTCACATAGAGTCTTTGCAACAAAAGTAGAAGAAATAGGAAAAAAATCTTAGCTATTTGCTGGCACAAGTGCATTTTGAATGTGCTTTTAAATTCCTTTTCAGATTACCCTCTATGAAAAAGCCATGAGGCTTCCCCTGTCACTTCCTGTAGGTCCAAGGATACCAGCTTCAGAGCTGCAGCCTCCCATCTGGAATGTCTTTGCTGAAGCCCCTTCTGCAGTGCTTGAGAATTTGAAAGGTCAGAGTCTAATGGGGTTCAGAAGCATGACAACTTCAGTCTCACAATTTACTTGGACATCTGAATTTTGCTGGCATTGTTTATCTCCAGTTAATTAGGAAATGTTCTGTAATAATGTGAGGATGGTTCAGCTGGGACAAAATATTGTGCATATAGTACAGAAATCATCAGCATTTCAGGGATCAAGATACCAATTATCTGAAGTGATAACATTTAAAGTTTCCGGCAATTATTTTTTGTTAGATAGAGGAACATATTTTATATGCCTTTTTAAGAGTTTGTGGGTGCTTAGTAGCCAAAAGTTCCTGTAAACCATATGAAAATATCACATAGTGGAAAAAATACAAAACCAAAATAATATGGCACTAAAAATAAAACACACCATTTAATGGCTTTCTCTCACGGAAAAGCAAATACTCAGTGGCATTTTTTTTTATCAGCTCAATGCTCAGTTTCCTACAACAAGATCACAACCTTTAATGAAGTTCAGTTTAACTACACCATGCCAGCAAACTGCTACCACATCTTGGCTCAGGATTGCAGCTCTGACCTTAAGTTCCTGGTGATGATGAAGAACGCAGAAGAAGCTGTGAACCTGAAAGCAATCAACATCAAGCTTGGCAATCAGTAAGTAACTTCTGCTGGATGCTGGCAGCACGAGGGACCTCGCTGTCCACATTTAGCATGAGAGGAGCTCCAGTCTGAGCTTTACTGCCATGGTTAGCAGCCCATGGGGTTTCAGCACTTCCTTTATTTATTTTCCATGCTTATTGAATGTGATGCTGATGCTCTTACCCTGCATCTCAGATGACAAGAATACCCCTGATGTAATTTAAGCATTTGAAATGAGCTTGTGCTCTGACCAGTGATATTTAGTGAGCAGGAAAATGCCCCTGTGATTGTATGTGTGTGAATGTGGCCCAGCCAGGGTGTGAACACTCTTGTCCTTGACAGTGAAGTCGATATGCGCCCTGCGAACGGACAGGTGAAGCTGCTGGTGGATGGGGCTGAGAGACGGACAAATGTTTCATTTACATCTGCTGGTAAGTGATGCAGAATATGTTGTTTAATTTTCACATATGTTTTAGGAGAAATAAGGAAAGAGGAGGGATCTGTGAAGGAGATTTGATCAGTTTGTATTCAATAAGTGTTTCTTTGGTTTTAAGGTAATATTTAAGAACATGTATTTTACGCGCTTGCACCGGAACATTTAGAAAGATTGATTAGAGTGTGAAGCTCTTGAAGTAGCCTAAATAAGCAAGATGATATTAACATGAAGATCCCTCCTTTTTATACATCACTGCAGGTCCTACTATAGTTCCAAACTGGAGAAGTGTTTTGGTTATGCTATCAAATTTTGCTTGATTAAAACTTTTTGAAGCAGAGCTTTTCTAAAATTCACCACATGTGACTTGTATATCAATGCATTTCCCAATTTGATTTGTAGGTATAGATTTGGCTTGCGTTCTGCTAGGGATAGGTATGGAGAACCGGTGAAACAACCTGCTCGATTCTCTGAAAACAGGAATTGTTTGTTTCTGTGAAGGGTACAGGAAGACCTTGTTTCATCCTGTGCTGTGTAGTAGGGGCTATATACAGTGTGGGTATTCTGGCTGAAGAGCTGCAATATATGAATTGGGCTAAATCTTGCTGAAATTGGGTTAGCATGTACCAGTGCTGAGCTCTTTCCTGTTTGTTATGTACTTGGGAAGTGACAATTGTGCTAGAAATGCCTCCAGTGACAGTCATGGTGTTCCTCATGTTTCCATATTCCAATACAGTGTACTCAGAGCCTTGTTAATCTGCACAGCTACACAGATACTATAGACAGCACAATAACAACTTCTAGGCATAAATGTGAATATGTTAATAACTCAAAGAAAAAAGAATAAATTTGTGATCATTAACATTGTCTTCCAACCTTTTGCAAACACCTAGCTTCTGTGTATGCACATTTCTATATTGCTTTGTTCTATGTTTTGTTTCTTGAGTAGGGTAACTGAGGAATTTTGAAGGAAAGAAAATTTCAGAAACATGACAGTTGCTCTTTTCTTGCTTAAAGAAGCTAGGTTTGGTCTGGTTTTGTTTTGTTTTGTTTTTTTCCTTCTAGGTGCTTCTCTGTGGATCCACAGTGAAAAACAAGGGCTTGCACTTCTCGCCCCAGCCTATGGCATTGATAAATTGTACTTTGATGGATACACATTCAGGGTATCATTCTTCCTCTTCATAAGACTGAGTGTTGAGAAATTTCCCTAGGATTCCCTTAAATCTGTGTGCATGTGTGCAAGAGTGTACAGTGGCAAAGGGAAGCGTGTGCAGGGCACAAAATACCTCAAAGGGAAGATGATGCTACAGGATTGCACAGTCCTGCTCTTTATTCCTGAGTGTGAGAAACGAGAACCTTTGATAACAAAAGCATGTTGTTCTCGCAGTACAGGTGCGCGTTGGGAAGTGGGTCTGTGAGTGTACACACGCTGAGTCAGCACTGCCTTTGCAAAAAAAGACTTTTCAGCTCCCAACCCCTGTCCTTACAGCTGTACAATTCTTGAAAACAGCAAAAATGCAGCCATTCTTTTTAGATAAATGAGTAGTTTAAAGTCTGCACTAAAATTAATATGAAGCTGGAATGTAAGATGTCAATAAACTGTACTGTGTCTGTCTCCTGTACTGGCAAAACAATCACCAGAAAAAAGCTTCAGCATATTAATAGTCCAGAGCATTAATAACTTAACATCCTAGACTGGCACAGTTGGTTATAAAGACTGTAGCAGTTATAGATGCTGCAGCCCACCAGGAGTTTGGCATCTCTGTCAGACTGTCAGACCCTTTTGAATTCTTATCAAAGAGATTTTAAATGTTTGTGCATTACCTTACACTGGAAGGGACCTGCATAGCAAAAATGTGCTCAGCAGGTATTACTTTTTTTTAACTTGAAATACTTCTCACTTCTTTTTCCTCCAAGATTCAAGTTGCTTTATGGATGGCAGGGAAAATGTGTGGACTGTGTGGAAAATATGATGCGGAATGTGAACAGGAATATCGGATGCCTAATGGATATGTAGCTAAAGATGCAGTGAGCTTTGGGCATTCTTGGATTTTGGAAGAAAAGCCTTGTAGAGGAGGTATGCAAGCTCTAATAAATTTAATATAATATTATTGCAGTTGTTCAGAAAATATAGAATCTGTTCAGAAAATTTTAAATCTGTATGTCTTTTGGAAATAAAATCATATTAGAAGATTCATTATTAAGTTATATATTAAGTATTAAAATTACTTGCAAGTCGAGAAAGAAATAAGAAATCACAGGTTAAACAAGCCAAAATATACAACTTAGTTGAAGTTCAGAAAACAAGATGGATCAAATCTTTGTTTCAGTTTTGAAGTATTTTAGAAGAAGATCAGAAAGAGGATAAAATTCACATGGAATGCTTTGATTTAAGTACAACAGCATTTTCCAGACATCAATTTTCAGCAATTGGCCCATCAAAAAATCAGATGGGGATTAGTAGTTATTACCATGGCTGACCACCTGGTTTTTGAACCAGTGCAACCTGTCAAGCAAAGCATTCAAGTACATGAGCAGTTCCAGGGACTTAATTACATGGTTGAAATAAAAAAGCTGTATTTTAAGTCTTTGAGCAGATTAGGATCTTATGGTGTGCTGGTGCTCTCAGCTGAGGTTATGATGCAACATCACACCACAGTGCTCAAGGAGAACAGGCACGCTGCATGTGTAGAGACTTGTCCTGTGGGAAGGACGTCCTCAGTCCCTGGAGATGGCTTGTACATGTCTAGCTCTGCATTAGCTGTTATTCTTCCATGTTTTTGTCACAAATTCTGGGCAACAAACTTGCTTTAGAAGGATATGGAGCCCATGTACCCATATACAATAATATTCCCATGGCTGGTAGTGACCACATTCTGTTTCCTTTTAACATATGGTGGAAACTGCTGAAATTTGAAGATATTGAACTTATAGCTAGGAATAAATTGTGGTCTGTTTAGCTTCTCACTTGTAACTGTTTGTCCTGGGAATCCAAAATGAGATCAATATTGCTTGCTGGCAGCACTGACTGTTGCTCTCTCTCTGCACCAGTTCTGTGTCTGAATGGCATAGGTAACAATGCAGTTCTTTAGGGATTAATTCTATTTGGTCAGATATCTCGCCTTTAGTTGCACTGCTGAATATCCAACATTTTAAAATGTGGTTTGACAGCTGTTTAGTAAGCCAGTTTACTTTGAAAAATTAGAAAGTACCTCAGACTAGATCTAGAAATAGACCAGTTGCATTTGAAATTAGCTTTCCAGGACTCCATATCTAACAAGCTGATTTGAAAGATTTATCAGTCAGTACAGCAGCTTCATTTATGATGAAAACACCATTTTCACAGAGGAAAGTTGTTTGCAAATTGGCAGTGTTGGCAGATGGGTCCTTCTGGGGAGATCTGGAGCTTTTGGCTGTAAGCACATAAGCTGTCCCCAATGGTTGTTGCAGGCTGCAAGCTGCGGCGTTCCTTTGTGAAGCTCGAGAAGACAGTTCAGCTGGCTGGGGTCGAGTCCAAGTGCTACTCCACGGAGCCCGTGCTGCGCTGCGTGAAGGGCTGCTCCGCCACCAAGACTACTCCAGTCACTGTTGGCTTCCACTGTCTCCCTGCTGGTAAGTCAACAGAAATCCTACTGAACAGGAGCTGAGCAAAAGTATAAATAGATTGTGACTTGACTCAGTTATTCCACTTGAAAAATATGAATACTATAGCATAGCCATGGGTAGGCATGGACTTACTGCCCTGTTGACTGAAGCCCTTTCCCTGTTCTATTAATAGGCAAACATTCCTTCAGTGAGAGAGAGAATTTTCTGTTGTACATTTACTTGTTTTTGTTGTACTGGAATTTAAAATCTAAACCGAATTCACCTTAATGGTGCTTAGGGCTATCAAGGTAAGGGCAGGATAACAGCACAGTCAACACGGTGATTCAACTGAAAAGCTGCAGCCTGTGGAGACTGAGCCATACATGACCAAATGCAGCACCCCAAAATGGGGATCCTTGCCTTGCATATTTATATATCACTGCCTTTCAATGTAATCCTATTTCACTGAGCTGATTTAGGCACTAGAAGGACAGGTGTGGACAGGATTCTTGCACACAGGTCCAGTGATATAGGAGGATTTCTTTTCTATAGGTGTATTGTAGAATGTAAGAGATTAGATAAAGTTGATATAGATTATATAGAGCATAGAACTGTATCTGTTTTCCAAGTTTTTTTTCTTAAAGATCATAATACCCTTTCCTAAATGTATCATTAATAAAATTCTGCATGGAAGCAGTAGCTTTCAAGGTAGAACTGGCTTATTAATGAAGTGGGTTTCCTGGAACATCTCTGTGTGACTTAGACAAATATAAATATGTAAATCAGTGAGGAACAGCCAAGCCTGCTGTAATTAATGGTTAGTGCATGGTAAATGCTGTAGCTCACAGAACTACTTGTCAAGTCAACTGTTTGCTTTTCATTTCTTGTTCCCCATCAGACTCAGCTACCAGCCTGACAGACAAGCAGACAAAGTTTGACCAGAAGTCAGAGGACATGCAGGACACTGTTGATGCACACATAGCATGTTCTTGTGAGGATGAAGATTGCAGCCCATGAAGCTGTACACTTGCAGCATAGAAGAAAACAGAAATACTTTCATGTTTTTATTGTGTGGTGTAAAAAACCTTGTCTTTAGGAATAATAGAGATACTAAATTAAGTACTCGAGGGTGTGTGGAATCTTCCCAAGTAATTTAAAGTATTAAACTTTATTGTTGTAGAAACTGTTATGATTGCCCATAAATATCTGATTTCGTAATAAATCCATGCATGGAAAAAATTGTGAAGGCTTCCTTATTTCACTGGTGATGGAAAGAGGAGGTCTGCATAGGTTCTCCTTATCCCCCATTTCTTAGACTTCCTGAGTTTGTGACCATCTTCTGTGCCCCAGGGTCACACTGGGAATTGGGTTGGGTAGCTGTGGTACTACTGCTCCTGCTTGTTCCCCTAGTGCTTCCTTCCCTGGTGCTGGGATCCTGCACACCTGGAGCAGGAACTGATCACCGTGGTGTGATGCCACACCCTCTGCGGCAGCCACACAGCCGTGGTGCTTGGCAAGAGCTCTGCGATGGGCCAGAGCAGCAGGCTCGGGGAATAAGCCTGAATCTCATGTCCCTGGGCAAGGCTGCTCTGAGGGAGCCAACAACACGTTGAGTTTCTGGTGCACCACATGCGGAAGCTACGGTGAATCGGGGTCTTTGAGCAGGATGGGGCGGGGTTACCCAAGCACAGCACCTGCCCAAGGGTCTGAAGCAGAGCCAGACCTCTGCACTTGGGTGAGATGTCCCATCCTCTGTGCCCAGCATGAGTCATTGCTGCTGCCACCAACAGGTGGGCTCTGCCTCCTGCCCCCCGCCACAGGTCTGTGTGGGCATGGTCAGGGACGAGCTCATCTGCCCTGAGCACTGGAGCCCAGAGGATTCCAGCAGATCTGGAAGGTGTTTTCTGCTTGCCCTTAAGGCTGTGTTTGCAGGCTGAGTATGCACACTGGGTGAATGGGATTTTGAAAACACTTGAGAACATTCTGTAAAAATTGTGTTGTTTTGCTTTCCCCAGCAGCTTTTGCACCTCCAGTGGATGCATATACCTGAGTTTTCTTGTTAGGATATCAGTTCAGAAAGGTAAAGTCCTTAGTACCAAAAGAAATATGTTTGAAAGGTCTAAATATACCATTGTAAGCAGTTTAAATGCTGCCATGGTAACCTGCACTGCAGCGTGATGGGGAGCTGGCAGCAGCAGTGAAGCCATGAGCTGGTGGGTTTGCTGCTTGCCTGGAACTCACATGGAGCAGTGATGGAAAGCACAGACTTTTCAGGTTACCTCGGGCTGAATCCAGCAGAATCCAGGGTTTTATGTGGCCCCCAGAACCCAGCTCCATGGGTGCTGCTGGGATGAACTCCCAGCTCCAGTGGGGGAAGCACATGGGGCTCTTCTCTTCCCAGTGTGCCAAGGCTGGAGCACAGTTTTGGGGGGATTTTTGTCTTCCAGCCTCAGCATTTAGGTGTGATGGGCCCAGCAGTACTGCCCTGGCAGGAGACCCTGGGTGAGCATCACCCAACCACTGAGGCAGCCACAGCACCCGTGGGACTGCAGGGAAATGTGGGCTGTAGGTGTCTCATGAAGGCTGCGGAGAGCCCTCAGTCAGCCTCTGCTTCTCTCCCTCACTGCCATTGTGGAGGGAGCTGAGCACAGTTTGAGGGAAGTGCTGTCCATGCCAGGTCCTGGGCTCACCAAAATTGTTTGTCACCCTCACAATTTTCTTAGTTTTTGGGGTTTTTCCTCTCTCTTTTAAATTCAGGTTATGTTCTTCTGAGTATTACTAGTGTAAAAGGGCTGTGAGTATGTGGGGGCAAAGGCTGGGAGCTGAGGTTGTTCTTGAGGTACCGAAGAAATGACCTAGAAAAAGAGAGGTTTCAGTTTTACAAAGAAATCGCTAAAGACAAAGCCCTCGCCAGCAGGTTCGAGGAATGTTGTTCGACCCTTATTTTGGGGAGTCACTATTATAGTGTGATATTGCAGTGATACAGTGTTATAATTTTGAGAATACAAGCATTGTTGCACTTAATATTGCCATCACAGCAGCTCTCTGCTTGTACTGCCACTGACCTCAAGTCATTGCTGCTTGCAAGCTGGGGTTTTTTTTTTAAAAACCCAAACCTGTGCAGCTGCATATAGCTATGCCATAATAGCATTTGGGCCTCAAGTACTAGTGGCCAGTAGCTGTATACTCAAATCCTTTAAGTACATTTACCAAATCTCCAAAGACATGACACAACTCTCTGGCAAATAGCTTGGCTTTCTATCATGTGCTACCAGTTTTACAAGGGAAAGGGTTAAAAAAATCAGGACTTGAATATAGGGCTGGTAAAAACGCGGTGAAGGATTTGTCATGCTTCAGAATTTTATTCTTTCTTGCCCTACAGATCCAATCTTTGATCTAGGAACAAAACCCACTGTTTGTCAGACATTACAAATTACATCCCAACTGCTAATTATAAAAAACCATCAGCTAAACAGCATTACAAAAAACAAGCTGTCTTGGATAGGAGCCACTGGTCTGTTGATGAGAAACTGAATCCAGTCCCTTCCCACAGTGAGCTGGGCAGCAGCAGCTCTGGTTCCCCACCCACAGAGGAGAAGGTTGGTAGGCGAACAGTGGCCACGCAGTGCCAACGTGAGCCCCCAGTCCTGGGGCTGCCTTGGTCCTCCTTGTGCTGGTTCCTGCTGGAGGGAACAGGTGGGCTTGGGAACAAGGCCAAACCCTGGCACCAAGAGCAGCCTGAGAGACCTTGTGGGGCTGCCTTCAAAGGGACAGGGAAAATGCCTCCTGGTAAGAGAAGGGGCCTCCACCATGGGGTGAAGATGCCACCCCTTGTTGCATGATGTGAGAAGAGTTTGGGTGACCTGCACGTTGTCTACTTTTAAACCAAGAGGTTTGTGCATGCAACACCTGTCAGCCTCACCCCTTCCCCCTTGCCAGGCAACCCCCACCACCACCCCTCTGTGGCTAAACACACCAGTGAGAGGGGCTGGCACGTCAGCCCTGGAAGAGAAGCCAGATGAGGGAAGTGTGGACGTCAGCAGCATTTAGCCATGGCCTTCGTGACAGTGACGGGAGGTTTGTGTTACTGGGTGAAGTCCCCGTCCCCAGAGCTGTGCTGACAGCCTGTCCTACTCACAGCAGGGCAGGGGTGGGCACGGTGTCACAGGAGGGCTGCCCGGGGTTTTGCACAATCCTGCTGGGGCACTATCAGTTAGATAAGCTCTGTGTCTTATGGTCAGGTCAGGATAACCTGGACAAAGTCAGCACAGACCGCAACAGCACCGAGTGCTTTCAGGGAGTAAGGATAATTAGTAGTTTTACTTACATAGTAATAAATATTGGCTTTAACTATGTTTTAATACTTTTAAGTATTTGTTTCTAAAGGTACTTTCAAGGCATTCAGTTGGTGAAGTGATAATAACAGCACTTGTGATGGTTTTGGTTCTGCAAAAATATCCACCACCCTGACCCCAACCCCCTCTCCCTCAAAGGGTTTGTTGGGTGGTTGATAAGAAGTTGATAACTCAACAAAATTCACTGTGCCTGTTAATAATTCTTCTATAAAAGCCACAGATTTTCCCCTGTGGGCTTCAGTCACTTTTAGCATGAAGGGACTCATCCTGGCCCTGGTGCTCGCCCTCGTGGGTAAGTTGAAGCTTTACCAGCACTGCCGAGCTGTGACAGCCACTGTGATCCTGAGCAAATTACACCTCCTTGGGGCTTTTCAGGGATATTTACAGCTTCATTTGCTGAAGCCCTTTTATAGCTTCAGCTGTAAACTATCAGATTTCAGTGCTAAGCTCAGCAGCAGGAGAAAAGCCAAGCAAGCAGCAGCTAGTGAGCAGGGCTGGCATGGGCTTGGTGTCCTGGGTGTGGGGGGTGAGCCCCATTACTGGTGGTTTGCCAGCCATTAGCACTCTGACTTAATGAATAATAATATGAAAGGATCTACAAAAATAGATAGTAAAAAATAGATAATAATAAATGAAAGGATCTACAAAAATGGGGATTTTTCATGAATGCTTCTCTTTGCTTCCTCACAGGGGGCCAGAAGCAGGACCTCGGTAAGTGGCTCCCCTGCCAGCAGCTCCCTTGCTGGCTTCCCTTACAGCCTTGCCCATTTCTTGCACCTGTTTTTTGCAGTGGCAGCTTCACCTTTCTTTGCTGGGCTGGTCCAAGTAACATCACAGCAGTCACAGCCAAGGAGGTGTTTCTGCTATGTTTTTTCCTAACAGAGCCTGTTTTCCATATGGGTAAGACCTACCTGTATAGCTACGAGAGTATCATTGTGCATGGGCTCCCTGACAGAAGCCTGGCCATGGCAGGGGTGAGGCTGGCCAGCAAGGTGGAGATCAGCCGTGTGTCTCACAGCGACCACCTTCTGCAGGTAAATCACCGTGGGCATAGGAACCCACCCACTCACCCACCCATAGCCATTCATACCTCCAGGCTGGCAAAATAAGTGACAAAAAGATGTAGAGCTCTCACAAAAGCTAAGGGCCCTACCCACTGCTGGGATGACCCTCTAAGCCCAGTGTCAGTCCACACAGTTTCCCCCGGGCAGTGATGACTCCACAGTGAGGGTAGAGGTGTGGACATGCGTGCTGAGCTCTGCACCCTGTACATGCAAGACATGATGGGGAGAGCCAAGGGCACTGCTGAAGGGTCTGCAGCTGCATCCAGAATGCTTTGGATTACTGGCAGGGACCTAGAGAGCACCACAGGCTTACCCACAGCCTGCTCCTCTGCAGGAAGGAGCTGGAGCTGCTTCAGCTCTGCTGCCATCAGTATCTGAGCCCCCTTGACTAAAGCAACCTTAGCTTCACCTCTATACAAAAATATGACAGGTAGCTGCATTAACGAAATGTCCTTAAAACAGTTTTACTGAGATAACACTAAGCTTGAGTATGAAAATGAGCATTCTAGGATGAAAGATCCATGGTTTTTAACCTGGTCCATAGCCTAAAAAAGCTCAGCACTGGAATTCAGATATCACACAAGAAAGACCCAACTGTCTCCATTATCCCCCTTCTGATATTCTTCACATAGACATTAATTCAAATGTGAAGAATTCTAATGGTAATGCCTGTGTTTAGCATAATGATATCAGATTTGGAAGAACTGTTACTCATCAAAAAGATTAAACCAAACAGCTTAAAATACTGGCATGGCATGAAAGACCACAGACAAGGGATTAAGAAGACAGCATGTGGGGGAAAAGCTGTAAGAGGTGCCCTTAGCACTCGCCCCAGGGGTTTTCTCAGTCTGTCATCCTGCACATATATTAGTGAAACAGTGTGAAGGAATACCTATTGTCAAACTTTACTCACTGCTGCAATTGCAGGCTCTGTGTAACCTCGCTGGAGCTGCTACAATGTTAACAGTTGCAGACAACAGTCTTGAGTGGGATTTAATTTGAGAAAGTGTGACAAGAGGCAAGCCACCCTTGCAGCATTGATTATGAATGCCTAAAATAAAACAGAGCGCTGAGCCCACACCTTTCCCCTCTGCGCAGGAACATGTACTTTGTGCACGGGGGTGGGAGGTGTGTGTGTGAGGATGGGCCTGGGTAGGTCTGTGCGTGCAGGCACACACTTCCCACTAGGTAGCAGTCAAGGATTTGTGCACAAGCTTTACAGCCGGGGGAGCTCAGAGGTGTGCCAGCCGCTCCCAAAGGTGCGAGTTCCTGCCGTCACCTCTGCTCCCCTGTCAGCTGTGCCACGGCTCTGGTGCTCGGGGACGTGCTGGACCTGGACCAGCAGCCAGAATAGTCCCTGTGTGTCCTGGCAGGCAGCTTGGGCAATAATGGCTTGGCTGCCTTGCAGGCTGAAAGGAGACCTCACTTGTCATCTGTGGGAAAGGAGTGAGTATCCTGTCTGTACTGATTGCTGGTAGCTGGTGTTTCACTCACCCTACAATCTTCATCAGACTTGCTGAACTTTTGAATCCTGCTCACAAAATCTTATTTTTCTGGCAGAAATCCTTCATGGAAGTTTGCATTTTCAAGGGTGCTTCCTAGGCCAACCACAGAAGTCCGAGTTGGAAATTGTTGGACAGTGTTGGACATGTTACTTCTGTCTTGCCATGGATAAGAAGAGTCCAGTTCCCCTATTACAGCACTGTTTCAAACTGATGGGGAACAGTATGATTGTTTTCCTATTTTTGTTCACAGATTCGATCACCAAAGCTGGAGGAACACAATGGCTTCTGGCCCACTGACCCCTTCATTCCATCTTCGAGGCTCTCAGAAACCATTTCTGCATGTCTCAACCAGCCCTTTAAGTTTGAATACACTGAAGGAAGGGTTGGAAGTATTTTTGCCCCTGAGGACTGTCCTATTCTGTGCACCAACCTAGTGAGAGGGATTCTGAACATGATGCAGATAACCATCAAAAAGTCACAAAATGTGTATGAGCTGCAGGAGGTTTGTTTTTTCCGTTCTGATTTTACTTTTATTCTCATTTTACCATTAAATAGTAAGTTATACTTCCCAGACAGTTTTCTTTGACCTTTTTATTGCTGTTTCAAGGGGGAAGTTCATTGTGTTTAACCAATACTTGCAGGCTGGGATTGAAGGCATCTGCCACACCAGATACGTTATCCAGGACGACAGCAAGAATAAGCGTGCCACCATTTCCAAAAGCAAGGACCTGACAGACTGCCAGGAGAAAGCGGTGGAGAACCTGGGAATGGCGTACATCCGGCCCTGCCCGACCTGTCCCCTGGTACGAGCAGCACGGAGCCTGCTCGGGTGCAAGCCACTGCTCAGCCCTCACGTTGCACTGATGCTCGTAGGGGGTTTGGCCTGTCTGGGCTGACCGGCCCGTTCCTGTTTCTGACTGGGTCTCTTTGCACTTCCAGAAAGAAAGAAACATTAAGGGCACGGTGACGTTCAATTACAAGATGAAGTATGATGACAGCGGGGCATCGTTGACATCCGCTATGTCGGACCAGGTGTACCAAATGTCTCTTTTCAATGAACCCAACGGGGCAGCAGTCGTGGAGGCAAGGTAGGCTCTGTGCATGTCCTTACATTATCATAGCCAGGAGGAGATGCCTAAAACATATCTACTGTTGATTTGTGAGATAACTAGAAGCATCTGGCCTGTGGCTGCCGGGGGCCGAAACATCCCACAGCCCTTGGGATGCCCATCCTGGATGCCCAGGATGTTTCAGATGGCCTGTGCCCTACTGTTTAGGCCACCTGAAACACCTGTCCAACCTCTCAGAGACTTTAGCAAACTCTCACAAGCGCTTTTGCAGTCATATGACTTTTCCAGATAATCCTGAGCAATGGACGAACAGAGAAGTGCACGATCCATTTGCAGTCCCGCTGGCTGCCCCTCAGTCTGCTCCAGTGCCGTACAAGTCCTCCACGCACAGAGCGTGGTTACAGGCTACTGATGCATTTCCCTCTTTCCCTTGAAGACAAGAGCTGTCTTTGGTCGGTGTTAAAAGGCCTCCTATCAGTGCACCAACATCTCAGCTGCAAAATCAGGGGAGTCTTCGTTATCATTTCTCAGGAGAACTACTCCAGATGCCAATTCCTCTAATAAGGATTAAAAATCCAGATTTACAGGTATTAGAGGCTTACTTTCACACACTTTCATTATTTATGAGGTTAACAGGTCATCACATAATTGCTTTAGACATGGATCCTTCTAACTGTCTGTTTTTCCCACAGTTAACAGAAACGCTGCGACAATTAGTTCAGAATAACGAGAAAGGAGCCACTAAAGAAGCTTCAGCCAAGTTCTTACAGATGATCCAGCTTTTTCGTGTAGCGACCCTCGATCAAATCGAGTCTTTGTGGTTGCAGTTTGTCAATGAACTCCCTTACAGGTAACTGTGGCCTTCAGCCAGGGTTTCTGATCAGAGGCACACTGGGCAATGGGGAGAACGAATCCTCCTCTCCCTGGCAGGCCTTGGTTCCTGAGCGCTGTCTGTGCTGCTGGAGCTACTGACACGTTCAGATTCCTGAAGCAAAAAATCCATGATGAGAAGCTGAACATCTGGGAAGCAGCTGCGACTCTCCCTCTCGCCTTCCATTTTGTTACACCAAACAAACAAACCCTGGATATTGCCTCAGTGAGTACAGGGTCTTCTCCCTTCTATTCTCCCTCTCACTCCTTTTTAAAGGTGAATTCATAGGATTATAAGTGAATGATACGACATATTTCCATCTGAATTTGTAAAATGCAAGGTATTAACAAAAATGGGCAATGCTTCAGAAGATATTCCAAAACACTTGTTGCCAAATGTTCATAATTTTATTTGATGTTAAACCCCACAAATTATAAGAAAACTGCTGTTGATTCTTTTTGCCAAATCAGAAGTGAAAAAGAAAAAAAGACAAACTCAAGAAAATAATATACAACCAGTATCTAAAGTGCATACAGCACAACTGGAGCAAGTCTACCTAATTTTCTTGTAGCTGAATGTCTAGCATTTGATTTAATTCCTGAAATTATATAGAAAAAGCACAAATCAATTTTATCTATTTCTCAAATGCATTTATTGCTAAATACATCTCTAATTACTAGAGACAGTAAATAATGATACTTCTTCCTTCTGCAGACTTTTCTGACCTGTCCCCAAATCCAGAGAGTACCGATGCATAGGATAATTGTTTACCTAGGATATGGTAGCATGGTGAATAAATACTGTGCTCAGGCTTTACTATGTCCAAACGAACTTCTTCAGGTAGGTGACTCTCATTTCTTATTCATAAAAGATGAAGAAATTTTTAAAATGCCTTTCATTCAGCTCTCACAATGCTGGCAATTAGGTAAGTCACGGTTTGCATGCCTCACTCTTAGCGATGCAAAGACAGAATGAAACACTGAGCTGATGCCTTTGGGAGATCAGGTTGTAGCAGTTCAGAATTTCAAACGTAGTGCTAAAAGCCCATGGGGATAACGGATCCTGTAACCAGCCTGAAACTGAGTTTACGTGTGACAAAATTTGCATTAAAGCAAAATAATTATGATTCTATGATTCTACTCTTACATTGGGTTGAGTGTACTTAAAAGATGTATTAAAAAGGCAGTGAAGTGTGCATATAAGCAAAGCTCTGGATATGTGATAGGTTAGGGCTTCCAAGGAGGCCCTGCTACACAACTGCATTTCACTGTCAGAATATTCAGGACATTGTCCTTGGGCTATGCAGCTCCAGCTCCTTGCTCAGCAGGGCCACAGCACTGAGAAGGCCTTGCTGGTGTTTGACATGCTTTTAAATCTTCTAAAAGAGAGTGAAATAAAGCCAAGCCACTAGAATGGCAATTCCGCTTCTCAGAACAGCAAACCTGTTCCAGTAAACTTGAAATTGCTGTAAGAAGTGAAAAATATGCAAGTGCAGTTTGGCAGGGCTGGCAGAGGTGGCCCAGGGAACAAGTGAACCTGGCGTCAGCTCAGCGCTGCCTTTGAACTTGCAAGAGACTCTCTGGTGCAGGCACCCACCTGGGATTGTCTCCTACACTCAGGCTCAGGCACAATTCAAAATCAATTACAACACTCTGCAAGGAGAAAACCAAGTTTATTTGTATGGTCCGTGTTTAGCATCCTGATAATGATGGTGAGATTTTTCCTGGGAGAAAAGTCTGAACAGCTCTGTTCTGGGATTTGCAGCAGTAGTTGTTTTGCTTTCCATGGCAATGCACATTTTTATGCATTATTACAAGATCATTACCTGGTAAGATTAATATGGTCTGCTCCATTTTCAGCCACTCCACGACCTTGCTACTGAATCCACCAGCAAAGGTGATGCCAAAGACATGTCCTTGGCCCTGAAAGCCATTGGCAATGCAGGAGAGCCAGCCAGTATCAAACGCATCCTGAAGTTTTTGCCAACATTTTCCTCAGCTGCAGCTTCATTACCAAACAGAATTCATGCTGATGCTGTGTTGGCCTTAAGGAAAATCGCAAGAAAAGACCCTGCAAAAGTAACTGAAATTATCATTTAAACAAATATCTTAGAGGGTATGGACTGGGTTTGCTTAGTGATTCAGGAATAACAAAACCATCAGGTAATGCTAGCAACTCCGGGCAGGTTTCTCAGTTACTGGTCTTCCTCTTGCCCACGCTGCAAACTCCTGACATCACCCCATCCTTGCTGATATCCTGGGAAAGAGTTTGCCTTAGTCACTGTAACACTGGGCCTAATGGCTGTTTCTCCCAGCCCTGCTCACTGTGCACCCAGCAATATCTTCATTTTCAGTGACGGGTCTCGTGCTCACGTCCCTTGTTGAGGGTTCTGTTCGCCATTCACTGCAGAGCACACATGCAGTGCTTAGGAAACACTGCTCACTGGGAAGTTATGGGCTACTCAGAGGTTGTATCTTCCTCCTGTAGGTCAGGGAGATCACCCTCCAGGTGTTTATGGACAGCATGCTTGCTCCAAACGTCCGAATGGTGGCTTGTATTGTCCTCTTTGAAACCAAGCCTGCTCTTCCAACAGTGACAGCTCTGGCCAGCTCGCTGCTGACAGAGCCCAGCCTGCAGGTAGCCAGTTTTGCATATTCACACATGAAGACTTTGGCAGCAGGCAGGATCCCACAGCTCTATAAACTGTAAGTAGAGGAAGAAGTACATTTTTAGTAGCAAATGGAGATGTTTTTCTTGCAGTTTTCTAAGAATTTGGTCACAGTCGACTCTCTTCATATGGTTTTAACTCTGTTACTCAGATCTGCTGCTTGCAACATTGCCATTAAACTCCTGGGCCCCAGACTTGACAGGCTGAGCTATCGTTACAGCAAGGTCATTCAGATCAGCGACTATTCCTGTGAGTACCAGCTGTCCTGTGCACTTCCTCAGCTTAGGTAGCCAAATGCCTCTATTGTGTCCTGTGATTTTCATCCAAAATCCAACCATGAGCTGTGAGTTTAGTGCACTCTTGAAATAGAAAAAGCAGAGGAGCCTCCTCACATGCAAAATTCCCTGAGGCTCTTTCTCAAATCTCTGGTATCTGCTGAGGAAAGTGGTGCTTGCAAATGGATTTAGGCCTCCTTCTTCAGTCCCTGGGGTTGTGTTGACTCTGCCATAGAACAAAGTCCTCCTCTTGAGGCTGCAAACTTGAGAACCTGTGGGACTGAATCCTGACAGAACCCCTTGTGATCTACTACAGCACGTACCTGAGGTGGCTTATGTACGCCAGACACCTCAGAGAACCTAATTTCTGCTGCTCTTTATTCCTGTGACAGCTCAGTATCAGGCTGGTGCCATTTGGAGGGTCTATCTAATGAACAGTCCCAGCGCCATGTTTCCATCTGATATAATCACAAAAGTAAGAGGGTATTATGCAAACACTGCAACGGATATTATCGAGGTAAGTACTGCATTAAAGCAGCCAGCTTTTGGATTGTGATGTAGTGTTTAACTCCATTTCTGGCTGTGAGGGCGGATGTGGAAGGGAAAATTTAGGTAATGATTATGATTTTACTAAGGCTTTTTCTTTTATTTGGGCTTCTTGACACATACATTCATCAATGAATGCATCCAGTATAGGCATGTAAATCTAGGAGCAAAGGAAAGCTTATGCAGCAGAACATCCATCTGCCCACCTAAAGTCACATGGGATCCAGGGTATTTTGCATAAGTGCAGGGAAATTAAATTCCAGCCAGCAGTACAGCCAGGGCAGCACAAAGCTCCATGTAACAGCGTGCAGGAATTTACACAGCTTCTTGGACAGGCTTTGCAGCCTGGGCTGAGTTCTGCACTACCCTAAAATTATCCCTGCTGACTAATTTAAGGTTGACTAGCTCAGCACGTCCTCAGCATCTGCAGCCATAGCCTGCAGTCATCCGCCAGGTAGACATGTCCTTACAACGCAATGGCTTCATGAAACAAGTATTTCGTGTGGCCTCAGTGAGTTAACACCAGGCACAAGGGTTTTCCTGAGCTCTCTTGTGCTTGGGCTGTGACACCTGACTCTGTTTCCTGCAGGTGGCTTTCCGGTCACAAAGCCTAACCCAGCTTATCAGGAAGCAAAACATTCCCTTTGCTGAGTATGACACGTACAGGACCCTGAAAGAGCTGAGTAAATTGGTACGTCTGGGCACCCTTCCGACCCGTCTGCAACAGACAGCTCCTGACAGCACCAGGGTTGCATCACCCACCCACTGAGCCATCCCTTTGATGTTTCTGGAAGAAAGGAGTCAGTCATCCCATTCAGTCATGGAAAGCTGTACTTACATTGCACTTACTCTCTCAACAGATGCCACCTTTTCACTCAACATGTGTCAGCTCTTAATGTGTAGTACAAAAGATGAGGATACTGCTGGGAGCCAAAATGTTTTAAAGTGTATGTTAGAACACACTAAGTGGTTGCTCTTCTCTTTTAAAATGGTTATTGAATAAGGTTTTTCTTCATGAGTCCTTGGGTGTCACCTACTACTTACAGCAGCAGAAATTACCAAGCCCTTACCTCACCCTCACATGGGGAAACTCTCTCTGAAATCAGCTATGCAATATAAGACAAGCCTCCTTAGTTCAGACCTGTAAGATGTCTACTAGGTTTTTGGCTAAGGAAACACAGTTCTCATCCTTCAGATGGGATCTACTTTTTGATAATACATTACTCCATTTTAAGTGACATTTTCTGCTTCTTCTCTTTCTCCTCATCTCTCCTTAACACCACAGCTTCTGGGATGGAAAGAACTGCCACCTGATGACCCCCTGGTATCTGCTTACATCAGAGTATTGGGTCAAGAGATCGCCTTCGTTGACATTGACAAAGATGCCATTCAACAGATGATGATGGTACTGACAAGGCTGTTGACATTTTTGTCTGCAATGCTGAATAATTTCCCTTCCGTGTCTCCTCTTACCTAACCTATTTCTCTGTTTCCAGAGTCTAACTGGATCATCAAACTGGCAGCCAGCGGTGAAAAAAGTGGTGGAAGAGGTGCAGAGAGGCATTTCAGGCCGATGGACCCTGCCAGTGATGGTGGCTGAGATGAGGCACATTGTCCCCACCATCATTGGCCTGCCACTGGAGCTCGGGCTGTGCGCGGCCACGGTGGCCCAGGCTGCGGCTGATGGTGAGCTTGGGACGCCAAACTGAGCAGCTGCCCCACAATAATTGTGGGTCCAATCCCTCTGCTGGAACTGAATCCTCCTATAATCTTGAAAAGTATGCCGGTAATGTCGAAACGTTAGTGACCAGCTACCTCCAAAGGGTTTGAGGAGTAATTAGCATATTTCACCTGAGATGTATTTGTATAACTCTGGTTTGGATTACCAACCTTTAAATAACTATGTAAAGTATTTCAAAATGTAATTTTTGCATTAACTACTATGCTTATTGAAAGCATTGTACCCTCAGAATTTATTGTTTCTCTGTTCATGTAATTTCTGTCCATGTTTTTCAGTGGATGTAAAGGTATCACCACCAGTATCTGACGATTTCAGACCCTCACAGTTGTGGGAAACCAAGATGGATATTCATGCTGACATCAGGCCAAAGTAAAAATTACATATACTTTCACATACATACAAGCATTTGTATTTATAGTTATAGTTATATTTGACATAGATATGCGGTGGCATGTAGCTATACAGGGGTCTTGTTTGTCCCAGATTTGGTGGTCCAGAGCAGCAAAGTTGTGAGAAAGCAACACAATCCCCTGATGCTTTACAACCCTGCAAATCTAGCTATGTGCATGGTATCACACAGGACATTGTGCTGTTCTGCCATTGCCAAAAATGCTCACATTTGTACCTGTTCGATGACCAAAGACACTAATATGTGAAAATATGTTATCTTAAGTATTAAGTTTTTTATAATTTCAGCATAGAATTGCATCATCACCTGGCATAAGCCAGAAGGATTTCAGGGGGGAAAGTGAAATGCTTCTGGATCTGCAAAAGCAACAGTACTAATAATGATAATAGTAACAATGATGATAATAATAATAGTAGTGATAATATTAAAAAAAATAAGCACAATCTGAAGCTATGAGATTCTGGAGTTAGCTTGTCTTCAAGCAATGTGTCAGTGACAATGCAGCCAGAAGGTCCATGTTAGCTTTGTTTTTCAGACAAATCACCTTTTCCAGTGGTGTTTTAGCTTTTTTCTTATCCTCTTGTGATAAATCTCTTCATCCATCAGTAGTGGGTCTTACAATAAACAGAACAGCATGAAAATGTAATTTTGTATTTCAAAGTTAAATTTCTGCATATTAATATGTAATTATGCCTGGTTTTATATTTATTTATATAATTTATAATATTATTATTTGTATTATTTATTATTTTATTTCCACTCTTTCAGAGTATATTTTCATATGATTGCAATGATGGGGATTAATACACAGTACTTTCAGAGTGGTCTTGAATTTCATGCAGAGTTCAGTGCCAACACTACAATGAAATTTGATGCCAGGATAAATGTGAAAGACAAAAATTTGAAGATTGAAACCCTTCCCTGCCATCAGGAGGCTGAGCTCGCAGCTGTGAGGTACAGAAGAGCTTTTTGCATTTTGCTTGCTTTATGTTACTGCTTGTGAGTTCCCTGTCATAAAATCACAAGTATACAACTACTTGTTGAGGTCTGCCATACCTTGGCAGCCACATAAAGCTTAGTGCTGCCTTTTTTGCACCAGCAAAGATGGGTAGAGTGAAATCAGAAGGTGTTACTTTTGTGCCATTTATCACCTCCACAGGAGTGATGTTTATGCTATTTCAAGGAACATGGAGGAAGTAGATTCTGAAAAGAAATCCCAGCTTCTGCCCAAAGGAGAAATACCAAATATCTCTGACCAGCTACCGCAGTCAACAGAAAGATCTTCAAGACCTGGTAGCTGGAAGGTAAGGAAGCCTCTCACCATCTATACTGCAGACAGGTAGGGAACAGACAGCTCCTTAGAAGGGCTGGGCACCCCTGACACAGGAGCTAACCAGATCTGAAACACAGGAAAGGTGGGATTCAACAGGGGCCTGATATTTCCCAAACCAAGCTGTAGACCCCCTGGATCATCATGAACCAATGGAATCATGACATGACCACTCACAGTCCACTCACTTTCTTCATTGCATGCAACGGCTGCTTTGACAGCATGTCTTCCTATTTCTTTACAGTCATGGCAGAGTGTCTGAAATTCTCATCCTTTGCACAATATCTCTTCTTTTCTGGATCAGAATAATGTGAGAAGTATGGTTCTTGGGAAGGATATAGATTTTTCTTCCCAAATCTTGAGATAATCCCTGCAGTGGATTACAGAAGCACATTTTTTCATGCGCTCTTCAGCTTCTGAGGCTGGTGTGGGAGGGCTTCACTGGCTTGCAGCACGAGGGCTAGAATGCTCAAACGGATGCAGAGGGACAGCCCCTCCAAAGAGCCCTGCAGGCTCTCATTGGGAAGTGTGTTTGTGAAGCACAGCCTGAGAAAGTGTTGGCAGGAGAGCTGTTCTCTTCCACCAAGCACTTTGCAGGAAACCCCACTGCTTCCAGTGCCTGGATCGCTCTAATTTTAAGCATTGCTTCCTTCTTTAAGCAGGACTGTCATCATTCTCTTCATTAATGGGAGGAATTATTTTAAGAGCTGGGACAAATTGTTTTTGGTGGAAAATGACTTTATCTGCCATATTTTTGTTTAATGCAGCAAAGCAGTACTCCTAATGCGATATCCAAAGGATACCAGCAAGGTTCAGAAGAGGCACATCACAACAGTGCAGGAAGAAGATTTTATTCACGCAGGTTCTGTAGAAAATTTGAAAGTTTGGGATGTTCTACTTGTCTCAGCATTAAATCACGAAATTCTGCTTTCTTCAGAAATACCTATCTGCACAAATTATTTGGAGAATTTGAAGCCAAAATAATTTTAAAGCCAGGTACAGTCATAATAACAAGTTTTTCTGTCAATCACTGTGAATAATGCTCAAGCAGCACAATCCTGGAATGCTTTTGCCTTTAGTTCATACAGATGCTGATATTGAAAAAATACAGCTGGAGGTTCAAGCAGGATCCAAAGCAGCTTCAAAAATAATTGAGGTATCAAGCTCAGGGTCAAAGGAAGAGGGAGAGGCATCTCCATATGAGGACATTCAAGCTAAACTGAAGAAGATTCTAGGCATTGAAAACGTGTTCATGGTAAGACTTTGAGCACCAGAGAGGGAAATATTTCCTATAAATGAAGCCAAGGGTTTCCACTGTGGAAAACTGGCATGGGAAAGCAAGGAATTGGGCTGGGAGGAGTGGGCCTGAGTAGTTCTGGTACAGCTTCTTCAGTGTGTGGGGACAGGAAGTTCTATTTCCTTGGAAACCTGTGGTGAGCATCTTGTCTGACAGCCAGGGAAATGTTACAGAACAAGCTAGAAATTCATGATGCTTTCAACTGCTTTTGGAGGCTTCCAATAAAACACGGCGCCGCACAAAACGGATTAACCGGGAGTACAAGACTGCCGATACAGGCCTCTGGGCAGAGCGCAGCGCATCCCACCTCTCCAGTTCATCCTCTTCTTCCACTGCTTCCTCTGCTGATGGTAAAGAGCCTGGAAATCATCACAGAAAGGATGAAGTAAGGCAGTCTGGGAAGAAGCGTGGCAGCAGGAGCAGCAGCAGGAGCAGCAGTGGCAGCTCTGCTAGCAGCAAAGCATGCAGCAGCAGCCAAGAAGACCACTCTGGGGACATGCACTGCAGTGGGGACAGTGAATATTCCCACCAAGAGGTAATTCCCTCTGGCTGGACCTTTTTATATTTCTTATAGTAATTAGTGTACATCAGGAAATTGTGGCCATAGAGCATGGACCAAAGAAAGAGGAACTCTGGTTCTCTGAAGCATTTCAGATCAGGATTTTGACATTTCAGAATATTTCACTGTAAAATGTTTTAAAAACTTGATTTTGTTTTGCTTTGTTTTCCATACTCAGTACTGAAATTTTTAATGCATTTATCAAAAGTTAGTTCTTTATTTTCTCTTGGGTCTTCTCACATACTATCTATTTTCACAGGCAAGCCCACCTGTTTACCAGTTGTTGTTTAAGCCAGTGGATGAACAGGTACATTTACTGCATATATTGGGAGCAGGGTGTACAACTGCTCTTGCTGCCTTTGCTGCAATTAGACCCTAGTTTTCTGAGAGTAAAAATATGATAAATTGATTCTGCAACAACTTCCAGTGGTAGGCACCTGCTTCAAGGTGGTTCTGTATTATTGCAGGACCCAGGAGGGGAAATCCTGAACATCAGCATCAGCTCTTCCTCTTCTTCAGCTAGTGATGAAGGCATCCCTAGAGCCATGTCTCAGGTGAGTGTCTTAACCTGCAAGAAATCCAAACATTTACTTTGCATTTCCAGTTGTTGTATATTTATAACAGAATAGGAAAAATACAGTGATTTATCATATCAGGCATACAGAAAGAAACGGAACTGTTTCTTGTTTTATAAAGGTGAGCACACTGGATACTCATTGAATGTTATTTAACTTCCACTCAATACAGGCTATATTTTTTAATGAAACTGGAATGTATTGCTGCATATGTTGAAATTTTTCTTACTCAGTAAATAATTCACTATAAAAATAAGAACGCTTTAGAAGTGCTGACCTGCTTAATCAGAAACTGGTTTCATGTATATTTTTATTGTGTATCTTTCTGTAAAAGTTTAGGAGTTGACTCTGCTGCTCATTTGTTCATTAGGTTCTCACTGCAGAGTCCTGTTCATGTTAGGAGGACTGTAACAGGCCTTTGAAAAAACCTTGAGTTTGCAGCACAGCTCCAGCTCTGAGAGCAATCCAGGTGTTTACTCAGGAATGTCTCCGGGGTACATAGTTAATGGTACCTGGTCCTTCTATAAGAACTGAGGGAATCTGGAGCAGATTTCAACCAAGAAAAATTTCACACATTTCAGGCAATGACCTACATGCCTACAAAACAATAAGCCTTACTTTGCTGAGGCATCCCTTCTGCTGCAGCAGCTCCCAGTTGTTAGTGCAAGTAGCTTGTGGAAGAAAGGAAACCAGATTGACCTTCTCCCCTACCATTTCTGTGCAGCTTAAATTCACCTCTCTTGTCCACCTTTTCACCACGTTACTTCCCTGAACTCCTTCTCAGCCACAGCCTTGTTCTTCCCCCATTTCCCACTAAGCCCCATCCAGCTCTCTCACCCAATCCTTTTGTGTGTCTCTGTCACTCGGACCTGGCAGCACAGGCAGGACCTGCTGCCCCACAGCAAATTCCCCCTGCAGCTGTCCCCTGGCCAGGCAGGGACTCTGCCCACAGCTCAGGGAGGACACTCAGCCGGGGCAGGTGCTGCTGCTGGGCACAAGGGTCCAACATTGAACCACGTCCACGTGCTGCTCCTCCTGCTGTACCACACTTTGGACTGCACTGAACAGATCCCCTCGACAAAACAAATTGTCATGGTTTTAAACAGGTGGTCAAGCTAGTTTTATCAAAAAGCTATTAGCTTAACTACAGTTTGGTAAGAGAGCAGTGCTGAGCTGGGTAGTATCAGTTCTTGATCCAGTACCATACTTCTTTTTATTGCATTGAAATTACTTTACAAAATAATTCCCAACACAGTTTTACTTGCGTAGGTCACGCCAGTGGTTTTACCATTGTAATTCTAATGCTTTGTTTATGTCTTTGGCCTCTATTTCCTCTCCACTCACTGAAGCCTAAATTCTTGGGAGACAGCAAGCCACCGATACTGGCTGCGGTTCTTCGTGCCATCCACAGAAACGAGCAGCCAACAGGATTGCAGCTTGTCCTGTACACTGATACACAACCCAAGAGGTGGAGAATACAGATATTTGGTTCAAGCATCACAGGACCAAGCAGATGGAAACTCTGTGCTGATGCTTCAGTAATAAACTACCGAAAAGTATCAGTAAGTTTAAAATATCAATCAGCCCAAATATAAATGAAACATAATGATCTTACTATGTTTTATGCAAAAATGTATATATTTCCCTCTACTAGGGCTCTCTTAAATGGGGTAAAGATTGCCAGGACTACCACATTGCTACTCAGGTTGCAACAGGGCAATTTGCTGCTTATCCAGCTATGCAGATGAAGCTGGAGTGGCTGAAAGTGCCTTCAATAATCCGAACAACTGCAAGATGGTGAGATTTCATTTTAGTTTTTGAAAAATATATGTCAATGCTCCAAATAATTACAGGTTCAGTTCTGCAATTTCCAAGCTAGAAAAATTCCCATTAATCAGTAGGATATTATAAAATCAGATTACATGTGTTTGCTTTCTCTGTATTCATTCCCTCAAAGCATACTGCATTTTAGTTTGCAAGAAAACCACCTGGGATGATGGGATTCACCTAATCTATTGTAGACTTGTCATTTAAAGTGCCTGAATTAGGAGATTGGTCTCCTGATGCTTCCTGATTTACGGAGGCTCAGAGCAAAAGCCTGACCTTGGTTCTCTGAAGAAGTCAGGCTCCTACTTAGTTTCCTAAGGCAGGCACCTTGCCTCTGGCTTCTGAAGCAGGCGATACAAATACTTCCTATAAGGCTTATGCACATTAAATAAAAAATGTTTTATGACATTTAGTGTGAGAAAACTGTAGATGCTGGATTCAGTTCACATGTGTCTCCATGTACATGAAACATCTGTCGCATTCATTCATTGCATCCCTCCGTGCGTTTGCCTGTGATAACATACAGATCCACACTGAAGCCCATTTTTTTGTCATAGTGCTACCAAAATACAGACATGTACAGAAACTCAGTTAGCTAAATACGCACACAACAGAAGTTTTCACATGAAAGGCATACAGGTGATTTGGTTAAAGTCTTCTGAAGAGGGTAACTTTCTACATTAGATTGAACTGCCTGAAGCCATTAACTGCTCTTATTAAAGGAGATGAAACCATCCAGTTGACTATCCTGGAGCAATGCCACAGAACTTATCTTTTTTTCTGCTCTGAGACTATGCCTTTTTATAAAGGAATATTTTCTATTATTTCTCTATTTGAGTCCCAAGCCTGTCTGGAAACTCATTTGTAGAGATCCCTCCATCAGCTTGCTGACAGTCTTAGTGGGAAAAGGATCCTTGCCTAAAGTTCTCACTGCAGGACTAACATACCAATGTGAAATATTAATTTAATATTTTTAGCATGTTAGTATTTGGGGGCTTATGTAATTGATGCTGATTTTTAAGTCTGAATGTGTTTAAAACAAGCTTGCCACACTTTTCTTCTCATGTCACTCTCTCATCCAGTCTCTCAAGATCTTTTAAACCAATTGAAAAATAAATTTGCCTGCCCCTCCTTCCATAAACAACATCATGTATCACCAAACCCTGATGCAAAACATGCCTAACACAGAACGCATATTGCTTTATGGGGGTATTTTAGTGTGAACAAATAATAACAAATTTTTTCAAAGACAGATAGTTTTAATCACTTACTTCCTTTTTTTCAGGTTTTACTCATTTCTTCCAGGAGCTGCCTATGTGCTTGGGTTTTCCCAAAGGCAACAGCTTGGTCCCTCTCACCAGGCAACCTTGGTTATGGCTTTGACATCTCCAAGAACCTGTGATGTCGTCTTTAAGCTGCCAGAGGTAACTATTTCCACCATCTTTTATGCTGAAGCAGTCAATCAACACCTAGGAAAGGGATGATTAATAGCTTTTTTAATGCGTTGATTTTTTTAAAAAACAAAAGACTATAAAGAAGCTGCCTTCACAAGACATTATATCCACACAGTGGTTTTACTATGAAAATATCTTACGACGTATTTGCCTTTCTTATGTAGCATGCAAGCTTATGAATTAAGAAATGGGTTAGAAAAGAAGCATCGTGATTGATAGCATGTTAACAATAACTCATTAAAAAGACCACTCCTCCCAAAATCTTCAGAAAGATGATGGCTTTTCCTGTGTTCTGGAAAAGACAGTGAAACCAGGCTGTTGAGACAGTCAAACAGCAACACTTGATGTATAGGCAGAGAGAGGGTGTGCATCTCAGGTGAGCAAATGGTTCAGCCTGAGAACAAATGTGAAGTACAGCTGCCCAAAAAGCTGCAAATTGGTGACTCTCCAAATTCACTCATAGCCCTGCTGCTTCATAGACTGCAGATGTGTCACACTGCAGAACAATTTCATGCTGTACACAGAGGACTTGATTTCTTTTTCACTCTGACCTAAATCCAGATGCTAACTTAGATTTCAGTCAGCACAGTTCTCTAGGAACATTAGAGGAAAATGCTACCTTATTTCTACACTGCACTTTGCATTTCCATTCATGTATGTTTTCTGCTTGATTTTCAGCTCACAATTTACGACACAGCCATCAGGCTTCCCCTGCCAGTCCCTTCACATCCACGTACATCGATTTCAACATTACCATCCTCTGACTGGAAGGCCTTTTCCCAAGCAACACTTTCAATCATTGAAAGTCTTAAAGGTCAGCAAGTAACCATCTGCACAGTCATTGATTGACTTTGAAAATTTTGTAAACATGATTTACATTTTTGATGTTTTGTTGTTTTTTTACTTATTCACTTAAAAATCAGTCAGATGTCAGATAGAAACAAAGCATCTGTATGAAAATCTGTGAGGCTGCAAAGATGTAAAGGAAAGGAGACATAATAGGAAGGTCAAACCTTTGGTTCCATGACAAGTAGTGTTCCAAATAATCCATTCCCAAATGTATCCGCTTCAGCTTCACTGCAGAAATTGTTTGTGAAGAACACATTACAAAATTTGTGAGACGGACATCTAAGTAACCTCTGATTTGGGGTGCTCTGCTTGATTAGCACTGTTACATTAAAGCTGAAACAGCTTCAAAAGTATACCCATTAATTTCAAATCCTGCGCTTTGATTTTGAAAGGATTATTGTTTGATTAATGCTGTATTAAGAGCTAATCACATTATACTTACTTAGGGTAAATTTTAAAATTAAAAGCTTTATGTAATCCCACAATAAGGAGTCACATTTTGCTTGGAATCAGTGGGATAATATCATACCATGCATATATATAAGGTGTCCCTGTCCACAGCAGGGAGCTGGAGTTAGATGATCTTTAAGGTCCCTTCCAACCCAAGCCACTCTATGATTTTATGGTATTTCTTTGGTAAACACCAAAACTAATCTGTATTAATTACAATTGCTATAAAATAATTTCTAATCAGAACTGGTAGGATTTCCAACAAAATACCGTTAGAGTGAAAAAGAGAAAAGTGTAGTGTGCTATTTTTTCCTTCCCATCTTCTTGCTATTTCTAATCCTGGTTATGACTCAATAAAGGTATCAGCATTTTAGTGAACTTTCTCTAGTGTTAATGATATGTGAATCGTTACCAACCTTTGTGAAATTCTTTTGACTACAACAAAGTTAGAAAAGCCAAAATGCCACAAACTGAGAGTTGCACCAGCACCAGCTGTGAGCAGAATTCATCTCACACAATGACTGAATCATGGGGGGGTTGTGCTGCTGCCCAGGGACTGGCAAAGTTTTACTTTTGTATTACCACAAATCTAATATTTTGTCTGACAGAATGAATTCACGTCTACATGGGAACATGTAGAGCCAGAAGGGTTTTTTTTTTCTCTTTTGATTACAAAACTAAAATAAAATAGCTGTCATATATAAATTATAAAATGCTTACTTTTTACTGGGTTTTTTTTCAGGTCATTGTACAGTTTTCCAAAATAAGATCACAACCTTCAATGGCATTCAATTTAACTATTCAATGCCTGCAAATTGCTACCATGTCTTAGTGCAGGACTGTAGTCCAGAGCTTAAATTCCTGGTGATGGTGAAAAGACCTGAAGAGTCTGCTGACCTTACAGCAGTAAATGTCAGACTCGCCAGCCAGTAAGTAATCAAAAACTTAGTGAAAAATAGATGCCAAGCTGAATATGCTATAAATGAAGATCAAATTGGTAGGGCAGATGGCACTAGCATTAGACTCATGCAGAAAGTACTGATATCAATGGAAAGATACCTAGGAGTGTCACTGGGGTTTGAGGACTTTGTCTTTTAAAAGTGCTTCTGAAATATATCTGAGGTTCACAGTAACCAAAAGTCTTTATTGCCCAAAATTCTTCATTAATTTGTTAGAGTTTAACCACCTCATTGCAGTACTTAGTGATTAGGCAGACACATAAACTATAAATCCAAAAGGAGCTCTTGTAATCATTAGTTTGGCCTTCTACACTAAGCTAATAATTAGAACAAATTAGAACCCACAGTCATTACAGCAGGGTTGTTGAGAAGTGGACATAGCTAAAAAGGGCATTACTTATCCCAGATTAGAGGCATTCTCTTAGGACATCTCTTAGTTGGTACATAATGTTCTAATCTATTTGAAATTAATTTAAGACACACTTTCTTTCAGCCAGGAGCAATCACCCCTAAATTGTATGGGATTATGCATACTAAAATCATTGTAGTGAGTGTTCTTCAAAGCACATAAATAGACTTTGATCTGTAAGGTTTCATTACCAATAATTATTTATTTCTGAAAAATGTGTGCCTAACTCTGCCATAACGTTAGAGAAACTGAGGGAATCTAGTATTCCCTGCACCTGCTCTTTGAAAGAACACAAGGATCATTGTTTTGTAGACTGTATCTTTTGTGACAAAGACATTCCTCATCACTGAATCATTCCTGATTGTTTCATACAATTGTATGAATGTGCTTTTGATGTGCTTGAGCTTCGTATTTCTTCATTAGAGCAAACACCGATCTGAAGAGAATACTACAATACACAGAGAGGTCAGGCTGTGAGAGAACTGCCCCAGGGAACCCAATCTTCCTTTGAAATGTAAAACACCTTCAATTTATGTGAAGGTAATAGCAATTGGGTTGCTCTGCAGCAAGGCTCCTGTAGCCTGGTGTCTTCCTGCCTGAGCCATGGCCACAAGCAGCCACTCAGAGATGAGCACAGCCAGGGGAAGGTGGACGGGGAGCACTCCTCCTGGCACACTGTCCCCGGCCCCCTCAGTCTTCCTCCTAAAGGGTAGAAGGTGATTCATGCCAAAACGAGATGAGCATCCTGCAGTCATGGTTCTACCAGAACAGGAAATTAGGAGCTGAGTAGGGCAGAGGAGAAGCATTTGTTTACACTAATTTCCTTTATTTAAAGTGAGGTTGACATGTATGTTTCCAATGGACTCATCCAGTTGAAGATTAATGGTGTCCAAGCCCCAAGAGATCTTCCATACACATCTAATTCCGGTAAGAGACTCATCTTTATATTTCATTTAATCTTTCTTGATCTTTTGAAGAAGGAAGGGACATGATCCTGCAAACACCTCACAAGATCATCCTAATTTGACAAACAATTAGGTGATTTTAACATACCCCCATGCAAGCTTTTATTGTGGGTGGCAAGAAGGATGAGCAAAGAAAGAGCTGCTGATCCTGTGCATGTTTGCACAGACGAAAAAATGCAGGGCTGTGGTATGTTTTGCTGATCCCAGAGACCCACAGAAGGACCATCTAGATGTCCCCTGTCACAGCCACCCTTGTGAGCGGCTTCAGCTTTTCCCAGGGCAGGGAGCAGTAGTCTTTCTCCTTCCCCTCATCTCTTTCAAGATTCTTTAGAGTGTCATTATGTCCCCAGGAACTTAACAAATGGTTCAAGGTGGACCCTAAAATAGTCACTACATTTTAGAAAAGATCTTATTTTGCTTTTTTGTTGCAGCTGCAAGCATGCTGATCAGCAGTGAAAAGAAAGGACTGGCACTAAAAGCCTCAGATTATGGCATAGATAAACTATATTATGATGGGCATAGACTTGAGGTAATTTTCAAGTTACTTTCAGTGGGTTTAGTTTTAGAAGAAAAGCATTTACATACAACTTTTCTGTATTTCCTCAAAGATTCAAGTTGCTTTCTGGATGGCTGGAAAAACATGCGGCATTTGTGGAAAATATGATGCTGAGGTGGAAAGAGAATATCAAATGCCCAGTGGCTATTTAGCTAAAGATGCTGTGAGTTTTGGTCACTCTTGGATCATCTCAGAAGACCCCTGTGCTGGAGGTACTAAGATTCTAACATACATTAATATAATTGCCTTCAACTTATTAATTAGTCACATGGACAGGTGATTTATATTGTAATTAGTGGCCACAGACTAAAAGAAGAAAAAGCCCCTGGTTTTCCTGAGTTTGGTAGTTCACTGTTTTTGTTGTGGTTTTTTATCAACATCTTATGCATTGTGTAGTTACCTGGAGTTTGTGTGTTCAACTTAAAACTCCCTAAGATGATAACTTAGTATGAAAAGGAGGTAGTTTGACTGTTGACAAAAGAAATTTTATGTCATCTTTAATAGTTTCATTCCTTATTTTCATTCTATTATTTCCAGGCTTTTAGTTTAGATAAAAATTTCATATTTAGCCCTGACTACCAAACTAGAGGGCATTTGAGGCAGGAAGAACTTGTTTTAATTTCCTCAGGCTGAAGATTAACACAACCCGAAAACTTTAGCCTGGGAATGATTGATGGTTTTTGCCATCCACATCCTACATAAAAACAACACGAATGTGTTGGTTACATTAGGGTGCACCATGCATTTTGAGTGGAACACAACCCTCTGGGCATCTGTTGGCCTTTTTGTGATGTGTTCTTAGATCAAGCTTCCCTGGGGTGACTGGTCCAGGAAAGCCTGGATCATAGGCTTAAGGACTAAGCTACTCAGCCATGGTAAGGCAGGTGTAACGCTACTCACAGTGCAGAAGTGGATATATGGATATCTAGGAGCCACTACGGCCCTGAAATGAAGAGCCGTCTCAGTTTAGGTAAAGTTGGGTGTCAGTAAACCAAGGTTTTCATGTGTATCTTTTTTGATTTGGACATCAGTGTCCTGCCTAGATCCCATCTGACAAGCTCCTGTCCTTGCAACTGTGCTCTATGTGCCTCATTTCCTCACAGCCTGAGCCTTTGACAGAAAATTGATTCATTTTAACTAGATTTGCTTCATCTAGCTTGTCACTTGGTTTATCCATTGGTCTTAGTGTCTGCTAATTCTACAGATTAAGTCCAGAAAGTTATTTATCTAAACTCTGAGCATGCTTTAAGAGGGTTCATGTTTTGTAGCTTGTAAGCTGCAGCGCAAAGTCGTCAAAAGTGAGAAGCCAGTTTCATTTGAGAAGACAGCAACAAAATGCTTCTCTGTGGAGCCAGTCCTTCGCTGTGTAAAAGGCTGTTCGGCAACTCAGACTGTTCCCGTCTCCGTGGGCTTCCACTGCGTCCCAGCCGGTGAGTCAGGGTACCCTATGCACAACACGACCAGCATGTCTGACTGGGATGCTGTGAAAGACGGCGAAGTGCTCCGTACTAACACAGGAGCACCCCGATGTATAACCAGCCCCACTCTTCTTCCTCCTTTCTCGTTTAGACTCCGCTCTCAGCCTGGACGGGCAGCCTAGGCTGGACCAGAAATCCGAGGACGTCGTGAGCTCTGTCTCCGCTCACACGGCGTGTTCCTGTCAGCAGCAGGCGTGCCCGGCCTGAGCCCCGACGCGGACCCGCTCCGGGCCAGCTCAACCTGGCCGCCCGCGGGCACGGCTGGTTCGGGCAGCGGGGATGAGCGCCGTCCCCTCTGGGAGACCGCTCTGCTCTGGCTCTTCCCTTGGAGATCTTGGAAACAACCCTGGCACCCGTCCCCGGGGTGGCCTTTCAATAAACAGCTGCTCTGTGAACGCGCTCGGCCGAGCTCATTCGTCCCTCATTTGCACTCGCGGCGCCCTGGGAGCGGCTCGGCCCGGGCCCGCCCGGGGGCGGAGGCTGCGCGGCCGGGCCGGCACCGGCGGCCATGGGGCGGCCGTGGCC
>VXBT01013961.1:1149751-1173230 GCA_013400235.1 Oriolus oriolus
GGCCCGGCGGCAGCGCCGCTCGCAGCCGGTTCAGCGCCGCGGGCGCCCGCGCTCGGCCCGAGCCGGGCAGGGCCCCCGGGGGTGCGGGGGCGTGCGGGCAGTGCCCGGGCCGGGCGCTGCTCGGGGCTGTGCCGCACTCGGCTCCCGGCAGCCATCCCTGCGAGCCGCTGCCCAGCGGCGCCGGGGTGTGCCGGTGCGAGAGCCGCGTGGAGAATAATTGTCCTGCTGAGAAGCGTTCGGGGCTAACGAGAGTGCTTTTTGCCCCTTTTGCAGGTCTTTGTGTTTGATGTGGGGAAGGAAACCTGGAAATCCTACGACTGGTCAAAAATTACCACTGTGGCAGCTTTTGGAAAGTACGATCCTGAGCTCATGTGCTATGCCCACTCCAAGGGCTCGAGGATAGTACTGAAAGGTTGGTTATGTTGGAAAAACGTGGATGTTCATGATACCTGAATAAGAAGATAAAGTACACAGGGCTGTAGTACCTTGACATTTCACGTTCAGTTGTATGCAGAGTATTAAAATCACTAAGAGGATTAATTAAAAAGGCTTTAATGAACCCAGGACTATAATGCCTTGATACTTTGCGTGTGCTGGTATGCAGGGTATTGAAACCAGCAGTGAATTGTGCCATAGTATTAACGAAACCATCCCAGTGACATATTAATAAGAGTTAACAGGGAACATCACTGCTATGGAGGAAGAGGGAGGAAAGAAAAAGCCTGAAGAACATAGTTATTTGGGTCTGTATTCTGGATCTTTTGTGGAGTACCCAAAAGACAAAGTAAGAGGAAGGATTTTAAGTAATTTTTGGTATTTTGCACTCAGATCAGTCCCTCTGTGTTAGGACGTGGTTGAGTTAGAAAACACAAATACTCAGGAACTCTGTGCAGGTACAAATGCTGATTAGAAAGACAAAGTCCATTACAGCTTACATGTTGTAATTATCTTTTGGGTCTATTGAGAAAAAGCAGAATCCAAGACTACAGTGTGGAAAGGAACAAAGGTTAAACATAAAAGTATTTTTCTCTAAACATGACCAGTGGAAATGCTAAAAGTACTTTCATTTCAAGAAAGGTAGTTTACAGTGGCTAAAAGAATATAAAACAGAAGTAAGAAGATTAAAATTATAGAGAAACCAAAGGAACTTGATTTTAACACCGCTGTCCCAAAGAAGCTTGCTAATCTCTTCTGGGGTGGTTTCTCAAAATTTTGCTTGGGGAAAAAGTTAAATCCTTTGTATTTTGCCAGTATTGGTATGGGCATTTTTTATGTTGTGTTTATATTTGTTGGTTAATTAACGGCAAACCTTTCCTCCTTACTATTACTGTGGTGCAAATGCATGTTAACCCTTGAAGGCCTCTTGTCTAGGTGATGTACCTCTTAAGGAAATTGTTGATCCTGCTAAAAGAGCAGCATGGATATCCCATCAGCTGGACCTTGCAAAAAAACAGTATATGGATGGAATTAACATAGATATAGAGCAAGAAGTTAATGAAACCTCCCCTGAGTATTATGCATTGACAGAGCTTGTTAAAGAAACTACAGATGCTTTTCACAGAGAAATAGCAGGATCACAGGTAATAATTATGTACTTTATACAAACATTAAATTTAGCCTTAAAAAGCGTAAGGACTTTTGGCAGTCCTGTTTAGCATATGAATATGAAAAAGTTTATGCAGATCTAAATATAATATTATAGTGAATATTTAATTATGAATGTTAGCTGGGATATGATCTTGTAAGAATCACTCTTTTTGACCTGTGTGAATTTAAATGAGAGGTGGGCTTCGCTGAGATTTTTAGACAGAATGTTACTGCCATGTGTGAGCTGGCAGTTTTTAGTGTGGCTTAATGAATTGTTCAAAGTAGGGCAAATGCAGCCTTCTGGGGCAAAAGCTTGACAGTGTTTTGGTAACCCCATCACGAAAGTTTTAAGGATTTGTATCGTGCTTCATATTTCTGGTGATTTTTATATTATATTTTAATTTCTTTGGTGCTACATATTCACTAATGAGGTACTCAGTTTATTATCTTCTGTTTGTTTTATCAGATGAGCAGCTTCTCCTACAGTTCATTACTGTCAGGGTGTGTTAAACTGCATCATTTGGGAAATACTGTCTTTAAAAGTTACAGCTTTTTTTAAAAAAGAGAAGGCCCATATTTGATACTAAGTTGTGCATTTTCCCTTCAGGTAACATTTGATGTGGCTTGGTCTCCAGCATGCATAGATAAAAGGTGCTACAACTACACTGGGATTGCAGATGCCTGTGACTTCTTATTTGTGATGTCGTATGATGAACAGAGCCAGATCTGGACAGACTGTATTGCAAAAGCCAATGCTCCTTACCTGCAGACTTTAGTTGGTGAGCACAAAACACTCCCCCAGGAGTGAGAACGTTTCCGTTTGTTCACAAGAGTAGATAGAAAATATTGCTTTTTCTTAGACAGGTTTATTTTGTTATTGTTGCACTGAGGCTTTGAGTGTGCTCAAATATGTGTTGTCTTGATGTGAAAATAGTATCCCCAATCCTTGTGACACTGGAGGCAGACCTTTAGCAGCTGTGTGTTGTTACTTGTAGAGTAATATCACAAGTGCAAAGAACACTTTTAGAATGACAAATGGCAGCCAGAGCAATGGTGTCTGCCTGGGACTGCAAAGAACCTGAAACATTTCTCTCATTTTTGTGAACCTCTGCTCAGGGCAGGTGGTTTAAAGTGTGAGCAACTAGAGCAGTTACTGGGATCTCAGTAGAGCAAGCCTCTCACTCACTGGAGAGTGCAGGTGAAGGCAGAGGACAGCTTGCACCTTGGCCTCTGGCTGGGGATCTTGCAAGTTCTGTAGTGGTTCTGCCTCTAGATTAGTCGTAAGTATAAAAAACATAGAAAAAGTAAATAATGTATGTTAGTTTTTATTTCCCTCAAAACTAGGATATGAAGAGTACATTGCTATGGGCATTGATCCTAAGAAGCTTGTGATGGGTGTGCCCTGGTATGGCTATGACTATGTCTGCCAAAACCTATCCATGGTAAGGTGAAGATTATTCATTTGCAATCATACTGTTAATTTTTTCCTTGGAAAGATACGACTAGATTTTGCTAATCGTGTTTTTGGACTAGGAGATACTGTTGTCTGATGGATAGGAGCATAAAGCTGGGACACAAAACAGAATCTTTTGCTTGGCTGATAACTGATGAGCAGTGTGTTACCAGACAAGGCATTTTAGCTCCTTAGGCAGCCTGAACCCCGTGATATCCAAGCCCTGTGTTTGACTGAGGAGCTGTAAGTGTTATCTGTATGAGAGGAGAGAATGTCCAAAGGCCCTACAACTCTTGGATGTGCCTTCTCAGCACCACTTCTTAAAGACAGGTGCAACAAACCATAGCAAACCTCTGACTGTTAGAGCATAGCGGTTTATGAAGTCTCAAATATTCTACTTAAGAAAAATGTAAGGGTCAATTAAAGGTGGAAAAGATAAGACAGCTGTATAAGCTGAATGATATCCATTCAATCCTGTATTACTGCACAGTACAGAAAAATTAGCTGTTTTAATTTACTTTTCTCTACAAATAGTATCTGCTAGAGCTGCTTGAAGATTTGGGATTTTTGTGGCCCTAATGCCTTTTGTGAATTGTTCTTGGCTGTACTTCTATTCTGGAGTTCAGTATATCTAACATGAAAGTCATGCCTTCTGCTTTTTTTTTCAGGATCACGTTTGTTCCCTTGCCAAAGTGCCTTTCCGAGGGGCTCCTTGCAGCGACGCTGCAGGGAGCCAGGTCCCCTACGCAACCCTCATGAAGCAGGTGAACAGTTCTCTGTCAGGGGTGCTGTGGGATGAGCTACAGAAGGCTCCATTTTATGAGTACAAGGTAAGAGTCTTTTTCCAAGACACTGTGGTGTGGAGTAAGCGTTGATGAACCATAGATCTTTGACTATAAAGTTATTTGGATTAGATTCTTCCTTTTATGTTTTCTCCTTTTTTTTTTTTTTTTGTGGTAAAGGTTTGCTGGAATTCTGTGTCTTGAATTCCCAGTCTGAGAGAAGAGCGCAGTGCCTGAAGGCTACAGGAGTAATAAATATCTTTATTACTTTGCAGTCTTCTTGAGATACTGTATGATGTCAAAACCGACATTTTGGCACAAAGCCATCCCATAGCTCTGTCCTTCACTGTTACAGTTATTTTCATCAGTTGATAAATTATTTGAACTAAAAAAGATTCTGACATGCTCTTAGATTTTCTAGCTCACTGCCATGCATGCATGTTCTCTTCTGCATTTGTTTTCTGCATAGACACAGTGAAGAGTCCAAGAGTCCATAAATGACTGTGCTTACAAGAACACCACAGTGTATCCATTTTGTCTTGTTTCTTTAGACATTATTTAAGTTTCACATGTAGGTGATTAAAAGATGTTGCAAGCAATGACCAGGTAAAACCAGTAGAACCTTGATAAAATAACTTCCTCTAAAACTGTTTATTGCTTAAAAAACCCACAATCTCTTAACTAAATTAACCTGTTAGATTAGATACTGTATCTGAAATTTTAGCCATATGTTAAAAAATACTAACATACAAATTAGCTAAGTCTTTTCATCTAACTTCAGTTAAATTGTGTCACTGTTTTGTAACTTAGATTCTATAAGTAAAAAAATAGCCCAAGTATTTGGCTTAGAATTTTTAATTGTCCTGTGTGACAAAGAATTGGTAAATCAGGAAAATATTATGTAAATCGACCTAGCTTGTATATCTCAGTTTTTAGTTGTACTTTTAACTGTGTTCAACAGAAAATGTAATCACTAACACTAGTGTCTAAATGCTTTTCTAGGATTCTGTTGGTCAGTTGCACCAAGTATGGTTTGATGACCCTCGCAGCATCTCTCTAAAAGCAGCGTATGTGAAGAATCGAGGTTTAAGGGGCATTGGCATGTGGAATGGAAATAGTCTTGACTATTCCAGGGACCCTGTAGCAGAACAACAAACTCAAGCAATGTGGCAAGCTCTGACACCATAAGAACTATGTGAACCCTTGATTTAGAATGATAAAAATTGGTAATTTTTTATTTTGGCTTACGCTTTCACAGATTTTGAATTTATATAAATATACTGTGATTACAAAAACTTTAAATACTAGGAAAATTAATCTTGTTATTTTATATGCAAAGCTGTATTTTCATTCTTCAGAAAGTTCCAATGTTGCTTTATCAGAAAGGTTTTTTTAAGACTGCTCGTCTTTTTCATTTTTCATAATTACTGTAAGTTAGTTAATGCCTGAACCCAGTGTGTGTCTGGTGACAAGCCCAACTGATGGATTTACAGGGGCAGTCTCATAATGATGATTTGCTGCCAGGTGCAGCAAATATTGATTCCTGTGTTATATGGTGCAGTCTCAGCCTTCTGACTTCCCAACCAATACTTTAGCTAAGTCACTCTAGAATCAGATTAAACCAGAATACTGGAAAGACAGATTGTTGATTACGTGCAGCTTGGTTACTCTTCTAGATTAAAAGATTTTTATGGACTGAAGAAATTATATAACATGACGTAATTGCTAAGATTTATATCAAACTTGTTGTTAGAAAGGAATATTCAATAAACTCCATTTTCACTGTGCTTATGTATCACATAATTCTATAGTTTCAAAAGCCAAAAACCTCGCTTAAAGAGGAAGCATTAATATGGAGAGGGCTTGGATGATGTTTCCTTCCATTTCAAACTACTTTACTTCTGAAAACTAGAATTCAGAACCTTATTTAATGAACAACATACCTGTTTTTCCACACACCCTAAGATTCATTCAGTAGCCTGTTTTTTGTTTTTATGGGGTGTTGCCTCCAAGATAATAGGAGATTATGTTTTCTTTCTAGTTCATATTTTCATAAAATCATTTGCCTAAAGAAATTTTATAACTTTAAAAATATCCATAGTGATGTAAAGATTGGCTGGTGTTTACAGGATTTTTTTCTTAAATAAAATGCTGTTCTTGGTAAGTCTTGTAAAAAATGCTTCCTGTCTGTGCTTTGCTTGTTCTACAGCTTACAGCCCACACTCCTTGTCTGCTTCTCAGAACTGTTTCACAACCAGATTAAAGTGCAACTGGGCCCTGCTTAAGTGACTCCATTAATTAAAAAAATTATTTAATTAGGTAGATGTAGTCAGTTGTGGGTTTGGTGGGTTTTTGGTTTGATTTGGTTGGGGGGTTTTGGGGTTTTTTGTTTGATTGGTTGGGTTTTTTTGCCTGCTAAAGAGTTACCACAGTATGGCAGCACTACCCTAATGGCTACTGAGGAAAAGACTGGAAGACTTCAACAGCATTGTCTGCTTGATACTACAGGTGATGGAAAGCAGAAGGTGAAGCCTACTGCTCTTGCAGAAACTAAAAAAATTCCCTTGACAAAGCAGAAGGCTTTTCACTAGAACATTGGTCTATAAGGCTTAAGAGAAACTGCTAAATTTTATATATTATATATATCTATATATCTACACACATCTACATCGTACTTCAGATTGTGTATTACTACTTATATGCCTAAATACTGTGAGATGGATATTTGCTGAATTAAGAGTCTTCTGGAGTGAATATGTGACCTGCAAAATCCTAACTGAGGGTGAGATGACTTAATAATAAAACTCTCTTTCCTGTAGCTGTCAAGAATCAGGAATTGATAATATTATATTTTAAATGTAGGTTCTGATTTTCCAGTAGCTAGTAGCCTGCTCTTATACCTTAAATGAGACACAATTCTGAAATAGGAAATGTGAGCTTCAACCCTGAATTGAGCAAAAGTGGGTGTAGTTTTAATAATTTATTTAATCCTTTAGCACTAAAAGCTTTGTTAAGATCTACCTTTAAGAAAATAAATTGGATAATGGGTGGTTTGACTCAAGACATTTCTAAGTTAGTTCTTTTGAAAGCTGCATAATTTTCTTATCATATAACTTATTCCCCATGAGTGTTTCACTTCCAGTAATAAATACCACATTGACAGCTTTTTAGCTGAGATTAATTCCTAGCATGTTATTCTTCTGCTTAATAAAATAACATCTGGTTTGCAAAGAGGCAAACAGAAGAGCTAGAAAAAAATTCCTATGAAGAGGTTTCTGATTCCTCTTTCAGAGAATTGTTAATCTCAGCGCATGCATGACCTTGGAATTAATGAAAGACAGAATATGCAAGAGTGTAAATTGGACCAGGATCATCATTGTACTGGTCCAAGAGAAAGCTTTCAGGCAGGCTTTCAAACTACAGAATACAGTTAATGTCTGAGTGGCTTTCCTAATAAGAGAGGGAACAAAACCAGCTAGATATGAAATAAAGTGAGATTAGCTGAGTTTTTGTTAATGCTTCTTAGTAATGCAGTAATGATACAGTGGTAATTTATAGATAGGCATACTTATAATGCCAAAACCATACTCCAGTAAATAGCTAAATAAAGGATTACTATTGCTGTAGTTCTACAGAAACTGTTTTAATAATTTCTCAAAAATGTAGTGTGTGTCCCTGAAGAGAACAGGAGGTTATAGATTTTAGGTTTATTTGCTTGGTAGCTATTTAGTTAATTGAAGAATATCAGCATACCACTGGGATGTTACACAATCAACTAATTTGCACTTTAAAAATAGCAGCTTAGTTTTAGATACGTTACTAGCTTAAACTGTATGTTTAAACCATAAGTAGCTGACTAATCTTACAGTAAGTGAAATTTAAAAAGAAGTGAGCTGCATTACCTCAGTAACCTAGTACACAAATTCCACAACATTTATATAATTGATGTCTTTTTACAAAATACCTTCAAGAACATACAAACAAATGCTCTGAAATTCTCTTCTATTATATACACTAGAGAGCTGCTGTAGACTTTTCAGATGTTAGTCATGTCATTTTCTTAAATTCCTGATTTTCTGGACTGGAGAATTAAAGCTGAATGAATCTTCTTCTGTGTCAGTTCTGCTCTCAGTGCTCGTAAGTCAGATGCTGCCTGCTTTCTCATCTGCAAAAGAACCCATAATTTAAGAAATGGCAATTTAAGGAAGCTTTTTTTGGAGCTGACATGCATATAGGTTTATATAATTAAGACTGAATTTTATACAGGTTGGCTGAATACAGGATACATCTTTCATCTTTAAAATTTTACGTGTCTAATTAGATAGCCTAGTTCTAGCACTGCTTTGTTCCGTACTTTGCCTTCATGTTTTTGAGACAACTGCAAAGTTAATTGTTCTTTCCACTCCTTGGTAGACAATGAAGAAGTCATAATGAATACATGCACCCTGGAGTACCCAGTAAACAGGGATATGGGCAATCTCTGTGATGTAGAACACTCCTGTTTCAGAGCTGGAAGGCTCTCCAGTGTGAAGGCCTAAACTACATCTTCTTTCCAAAAAGCGTCATAGGCAGCACTGATGTGGAATAAAGCTGATGAAGAGGTCTGCCATCTGTTTGGACAGCCATTCTTTTTTTTTTGGGTGGGTTGGTTGGGGTTTTTTTCCCCTTTATACAATTTTTTTTTCTTTTGCCATGGTCTATTTATTACTGATCAATGCCTTACCACACCAGGTATATTTCTTACCTTTTGAATGAAATGGGAATTTTATGAACAAGATTGTGAACCTTAGATTACATAGTACATTGAGTATCTGAGTTGTTTGGATGCCTTACATTCCAAATCATCCGATAACCTGCTGTTCTGGAGTAATTTGGCTCAAGTGCTGAAGTTACAACACCTAACACCTTAAAACTAACAGTGTAAAACAAGAACTGTTTAGCAAATATTTACATAATCCAATAATTGTGAAGTTCTAATTTTTTTATGCATTGTCACATTTCGACTGCTCTAATTAAAATGCAAAGTACCTTAATTTCTATTATGAGTTTCATTTTTGTATCATCTAGCTTCCTCCTCAGCTGATCGAGTTCATGCTGCGCTGTAGCAATCCGGATGATTGTGTAATTCTGTGTGAAACAAGAACAAAACTTGAAGTGCAGCATTAGTGCATCTCTTCCCTCACTGGGTGCTACTTCACCACTCAGAAGCAATCCTCTAAACCTCTTTCCAACTCCCTTGCTTTCCCACCTGGCTGATGCCTGCCTGGCCAGCACGTCGCTCATGAGGGGTGGGGAGCACCCATGTGCTCAGCCTAACAGCTCATTAAATCCTGGCTACCCTCTCTGGGTGCTGGCCAGTACAAAAGTGCTGTAGGAATGTTACCTTGTGCATATCCCTTCATGTGAGGCCTCTTTGTGCCCAGCCACGGAGACCTAAAAAAACCCCACCCCTGATATGCCTCTCAAAAGGAGCAGTAGTGTGTCTGAACATAGCCAGTAATGCAGTGTCAACCCTATTCTTATTTTCATTTTGTAGATATTTCAAGATAGCTCAAATAATACACGTTTGTATATAATATACATTCTTAGATTGTACATACATGCATCTTTGAGATGCAAGAAAGGGACATTTATTTTTCCTAGACTAGCTTCAGTTTTGCCAACAGACTTGCTTCCATTAATGCATTTAGAAAAGTAGCATACAACTGTTGGAAAGGGTGTTTCCCCTTTTTCTTTTATCTTTTCTTTTTTAATCCCTCTCTGAACTTCCTATGAAATGCACAGTTGCACAATAGTTGAAGTGCAACCACTTCAAAAGCTAGATACGTTTCTTGTGCTCCAAACATTCATTTCCTCCGTGTATGAAATTTGGGATGATGGGAACAAAGTAGAACTGAACAATTCATTAGCCATACTGAACAGAAGGGGATTTTGTTACAAAAAGGTACCAACAGAAAGCAGAAAGAAACAAATGCTCAGACTCAAGCACTTCTGCAGTCTTTTTGAGACAAATGGCCTGAAGGAATTCCATCCCTCAAATCACTGAGCTAAAGCTAGTTTACAAGTCATTGGTTGGCAATAAATTTGTTTCTTTAATTTATATTTTATACAAAAAAACCTCAGACTGTGTGAAAAGAGATAATAAATAATACAAGCAAGTACCTTGGAGTTTGTTGTATTGTTTGGTCGTTTTTGGCTATCTCTGGCTTCCAATTGCAAGAGCAGTTTCTGGTGGTAAAGCTCTAAATCTTGTCGCAGTTTATTTGAAGTCTCCTCCAGTGAGACTGTAGCTTTCTTAGCTTCAAAGTACTTCTTTTTCCATTCCTCACGAACTGCACAGGAAAACAGTAACAGTGTGTTCACTCTTGTTCACCTTACCATGAGGTCTGCTGAAGACAGTCATGACCAGCTCACCTCACAAGCTTCAGCTGGCCAATGCGCACATTGAAACATGGCAGAAGGTTTCTTTAAAATAAACATTTAGTGGAAAAATATTCATTAAAATTACATTCACTGTAAGTGCAACTGAATTTTCACACAAACATCTGCAACAAAAGGCTCTCTCTGGCCACTGAGATAAAACACAGGGTCCAAACCCCAGGTTTTATTCAGCCTGGCTGTTCTGCAGGTTCTGCTGCACGTAAGTGCTCCTGGCTGGTGAAGACTGGTATGTACAGCACAGTCTGAAGTCCACAGTTCTACTGCAGCAGAAAATGTAGCACTGTAGATTTAGGCAAAATTTATGCTCTTCATGCCCAGAGATTTTGAACAGCTTCATTTCATACTGACATCCCGAATTATGGGAAACAGTTACCTTTACACTTCACTATGATCCCTCCTATGTCGTTAATGTGCTGTCAAGATCTGGCACATAAATGCCCCTGTATGTGTTGTGGCAGTCCTATGGCCACTGCATACCTGCAGTGTCTGAAATGAATCCCCTCTTTCGAGGCATATTTTATGGAGCCAGGACAGCTGAAACTTACCTAAAAGAACTCGGCTGTTGGAGGACTCTATGCCAGGTAACTGAGAGTGCCTGCCAGCACGGCAGTCTTAGGAGGATATTAAATACAGACTGGATGGCTGTTCCTGCAGAAAATGCTCTTTCCTTAGTACCTTGTAAAGACACGTGCTTGCTACATTCCCCTGCTTATGAAACTCTACAAGTCTGATAAACAAAATTCAGAGGTACAGATGCTTCTTAAAGAACCTGCAGAAGCTGTTTGAATCCTTGTGAAATATCCTTTATTTTACCTAACTGGATGACATAATTTAAGACAATGCAGGAGCCATTTAGGGCTTATCTCTAGCTTGCATTGCAGCTCCATGCTGCTACAGAGTTACTGCTTCAAGTACCCAAGTTTGGGGTTTTTTAAACACAACTTCTCCATGCTGTGGAGTGCACTGCAGTCACGTCCTTAGAGAATAACTGAAAGAATTGGCTTGTTGTCTCCTTTCAATGAGCTACAAGTAATATTTAAGATTCCTAATGACTTAGCTATATTTAAGCACAAAGAGAAAGATCTCAAAACATCAAAAGGATTAAATCTCATCTCTGTATAACTGGGATGTGACTTGGGGAAGATAGCTTTAAGTATAAACTTGAAAGTAATTTAACAAAGAAAATTCGTGTGAGATTTTAATGAGATTTGACCTTGTTAAAAACCAAGGTTTGTCAAGCTTGTCACAACAGGCTTGTAATTTCCATGTCACAAGCTGAATACCATTAGATGGGAGGAGCAACAATTATTATGTTGCAATTTACCTGAAGCCCTATCAACACAGTACAAGCCTCTGTAAGCACCAGCCAAAGGCAGGATTAGAATATGTCAGCTGCCCTGGGCCTCAGAGAGAAACAGCCTGAAGTAGCTCTCTGAACACTGCACGTACATGAGACACAACTTGAATAGTTTATGAAAGCCAGAATAATCTTAACTTTATAAGATATGCCACAAAAAAAAGTGGAAGAAAATACTGCAACCTTGAATTTTTATAGCATGCTATTGCACAAAATGAGTCTTCTCGGAGCTATTGATTAGCAACTGCTCTCTCTGCAATTAAGCTCACTGAAAAGGAGACAAATATTTTCACACTGGTTTCAGTGTAATGTCTGAATCACTCCAAATTCCAAAACAAATTAAAAGTATACCATGGTATCTCCTCAGATTATTTTGTTCCAGTAGCGCTTTAGCTTTTTTGATCAGTTCTTCTCTAGTTTTTTCCATGTGCCTTCTGTCCTTCTTCATTTGTTGCAATTGTTCTACCATCTTGTTTTCTAAAGATATTACAATTATATTTAGCAAGCATCTGAATACTCTAAGCACAAAGGATCAGTCAAGATTTTTGTAGTGCACTCATCACAAATTATGCCAAAAGCTCTGTCAGAACAAGCAGTAGAAACGGTTTCATTTTAATCAGGTTCCATTTTAATCTAACTTTTTTAAATGGCTGGTGCTTTAGAAAAAGGGAGAAATCCAGCATGCATCCAGGCATTCACACACACAGGCAGACAAACATCCTTCTATATGTTTAGACAATGTATCACTAAAACTATGCAATCAAGAAACACATTCACTCCATACACTGCAAACTCTTGCCAACAAAGCCAAAAAAGCCTCCAAAAGACTATTTCCTGCTTAAAATACATTGCAATACAAACGGTAGAGAAATCCTGCCTTACACTCCATCTGGCTGGACAATACCTCAGACTGCCACTAGTCTGCAACAACCGGTCGAACACTTCACTTCTCACTATCCTGCTCCCCAGCAACACCGCTTGTGGTTTTCTCTGCTACATTCTCACTTGAGCCTGCAGTATTTCATCTGACCTCCCTCCTTTTCTCCTTCAATCCACAACTCCACAAGCTGGGTTTTTCTAGTGCTGGGAACCTGTCAAGCTCAAGGACAGCCCACACAATCATAAATATGTGGAATTTTCTAACCATAAATTAAAATTCGTAACAATACTGTGCATGAATGTATGTACAAATCCTTTCATAAACTAGGTATTTACATCTTCACTGACTCTTCAGTCTTGATTAAATGTTCACTTCCTTGCAATTTCTTGGAATCATGTACTCACTTGCTGCCTGAATTACAGGAACTTGAGCTGGATTTACAGTAAGTGCCAAAAAAGGTGGACTAGGAGGTGGAATATACTCTTTTGGACAAGTAAGATGATTTTGCTTGCTTTCATCTGCCTGTAGAGTCAAAAGACACAACTATAAGTACATAACCATAATCCTGAATAGTTACATTAGACATATGACCTGAAAGTGGCCTGAGTGAATGGGAGGGCTGAATTTGAATTCTGCAGGTAGGCTTTTTTATTCTGTTACCAGTACACATGATTACTAAATTGCAAACAGCTGGATTTCTGCAAATAAAATGAGAGCACTGAACACTTACATCACAGAGAACACACAGACAAAACTACAGACTATTGCTAATTGTTCTTGTCCATGTCCATAACCCCACAATTTATTGACATTTCCATGCAAGACCAGGAACTAAGGGCCTTAAAATGGCCACCTGGGTCACTGATTATGAAATAAAAAACTGCCAATTTCTAAACTAGAATTTGTAATTGCAAATTTCAATTGTTTACAAATAGAGTTGATACTCATTAGAAAATCTGCTAAGCAGCAGTGCATGAATTAACTTTTCTCAATTATTCTCAAATCTTTCATATTTATATTTAGTCACCTGTCTTACAAAATTAGGCTGTTTCTAGGTCGAGGACTATATTTATTGCTCAAGACTACTAGGAATGTTACCTTGAAAAACATACCTGATTATCCAGTATTTCACCAAGATCAGCTCGAGTCTTCCTAGTTCTGTTTTGCTGCAAGCTAAGATAAAATCGAAAAAGTAAGTGAAAATTCACTGAATGAAATGGTTTTTTCCCTCCTTTTCTTTCATTTATTTAAAGTCTGTAAAGTAAGTTTGTATTGGTGAATTAATATTATCCATTATTTTAGAAGATTCATTATTTGCTAACCTTTGTTTTTTGTGGACATAATCTGTGGTTTGGTCTTCCATTATTTTAAGAATTTCAGCATCCTGTGTTCTGTCTCTTCTTAATTTGGTTTCTTTTTGGTGCTCATTATTTTCCATGTTTGTTAGTTCTGTGAAGGATAGTGATGACAAAAATATATAGATTACACTCGTAGAAATCAAGCTGGTTTGACTGTCAGTGACTGGACTTTCCAACCTGTATTGGAAATTTGGTGAATCAACACAGCAAGTAGTGTTATCTCTAGGATTTGGAAATGTTCCATGAATAACAGAAGAAAGAAATAAAGAAAAAAAAGGTATTTTTGTTATAAGAATTTATATCTGACTAATTCTGGTGATTAGACAAATGCATCAAATATAGTAAAGTGTTTCTCTCTATCAGCACTCAGTGATAATCAACGATTCACAAGGTAAAACTACATCTCTTTGCAAGATATTATCATTATTTTTAAAAATAGAATATTGTTCTGAGAGTGCTACTCCAGCTTATGCTTTAATTACAGATTTCTTAAAACTTAGCTTTACTTTGCTGGAATTTCTAGAATTCCTGCTTTAGCAAAAAGACAACAATACACATTTGTACCCTTTTGATATTTAACGTGATTTCGGGGTCTTAGGTTATCCCGGCCTTGTCCATCACTGTGGTTTACATGAGTAAGAGCAGCTCCTTTGGCTTTGTCATTCCACTCAGGAGCGTCGCAGTCTTCTTGACCTTGGCCGAGCCGATTCTGCTCAGAGCTCTGTAATACCAGGTCACACTTTCCAGACTCCTCATCTGCAGCATTTGAATGACTTGGTGTGAAGACAGATCCATCAGATCCACTTTGATCTGCATAATAATTGATAGCATGAAACAGAGATACTATTTTATTGTAAATGTTGACCATAAGATCTATTTTTCTTCTCATTCATCATCCTCCTTCACTACACTGGTTAAGCTTACCTTTTTCTCCAAACTGTTTTTCTGGAATCCTGTTGTTATTGTCTTGCTTACTGCTTGTGTGCAAAACTGGAACAGGTTCTTTCTCACCCCATTCTACAGGACTGGGCACTTCCAGATTTTCTACCTGATGCCTGCTATGTACACTTTCTAAAAGTAGTTTGCTTTTTTCAGGTTTCTGCTGGGAAAGACTGGATAATCTTGATCCATGACCAAACCTATTAGCTTCTTCAATAAAGTGATGTTTCTGTTGAGTTGATGATGGTAATGGATAAACATCTTCAAAATATCCCACTCCAGGTAACAAATATAATTCAGGATAAAGTGCCTGAAAATACACAGTATATTCATCAGCCAGGACAAAAGAGAAAATGTGCAATGTAAAGTTTCTGAAAATGGCACCTTATAAGCCATTCAATACTTACATAAGGAGGAGCAAATGACTTCAGTTCCAGTTCTGTTTCCTGCTTTGCTTTCACCTTGGAAGATAAAGTATGGAAGCGTAACAAATACAGTATCTTTTTCATCAATAATGTTGCATGTGACTTATGCATTCTATTGTCATTTTTACAAACTGCATTTTTTCATAACCAGCACAATAATCTGTAGTGGCCTTATGGGGAAAAAGAATCTTTGACTACAATTGTATTTTCTGACATAGTTCTGAAACTTTGTCTATTTTTCAAAATCTTAATCACACCCCCAAGATTACATGAATATACCGAATATTTTTTTTTATCTTTTGCACTTTCTCTTATGGTTCAAAGGACCTGATCCAACAGTCATAGGAAAAGAAAGTTTTCAACTTTCTTTATCAAAAGTTGCTTCAAGCTGAATCTGGACAGAAATGCTGAGTCTCACATAGTTTTCTCTATTCACCTAATATAGTACTGCAAAATATTTAATGTATATGGGAAAAAAATCTAATATTATCCTACATCTTCCTGTATTCATCATTTTCCTTCATATTCTTTTTGTGACACACACTTTCACATTTCAACAGCTGTCCTAAAAACAAAGTCTAAAACAGTCGATGTATATTTGAAAGATGTGCTCCAACATAAGGAAAAGAAAAGAAATCTGAGCTTCCATTTAAATCATTACATTGAATTAAACACACAGGTTATATGCAAAAAAGGAAGAGCAAATGAACGTGACTTTGGTTTATGTTTATTTTTTCATTTAAAAGACCCTTGCTTGCAAATAGAGCACAGCTCTTAGTTCTGCTTACATTGTTAGAGTTGTGAAACAGAAGACTGAGGGGGGAGAACACTCAACAAATATTTGATTATGGAGATGTAATCAGTGAGGTTACCATGACCCTAAACAACAAATAAACCAGTTGGTTTATTGCTTTACACTTTGTCATAAAGTTAAACATCAAGCAACAGTAAATACCTCAAAGTAAAACTATACCTTTAATTTGTCTCTAAATCTTCATGAATATTACCAGTGTCTTTAATTCTCTATTAACATAAAATATTTTATTCATTTGCTGACATTATAAAGGAGGCTGGAAAACTTCTCCATTTATCTCCAAACTATGTGGGGAAGAAAATACACCATCTTACTTATTATCATCATCCAGTTAAAAAGACCTGAATTCATTGAAAACATATGCATACTGTCCAATTTAGATTGTATCACAGTCTTTTAAGTTTCTTTTCATGTTTTTCCACCTAGTTTTAGCACATTACTTAGTATTTATTCTAGTCTTCTGTGAGAGAATTATCACTATTTTAGTGATAATTCAACTAGAAATGAAATAAAGAATGGCACCAAATTCCCTGCTTATAGTTAATTTCCAGATCCATGAGAATCAAGTGAAATGAGACACGGAAAAAGTACTCTATACTTACATAAATTACTTAAATCTTTGTGTATTACATCAACAAACTTTCAGTTGGACTAATTTCCAATTTTATTTAATCTTGAGCTATAATTTGTAAGATATAAATATAAATATAGAATCAACGTGAGGAACAGTTATGATTCACACACGTAGGGGTTTTATTACTTAGATCTCAGGCTGAATTATTGGACTAAACAGTGGAAAATCCAGGGAAGTTTTCATTCAGAGAATGATGTCTTAAATGCTTTTGGGCAGGTCACAGCAGGAGCCATTGGAGGAACTCTGACTGAGCTTCCATTGCAAATTCATCAGCTGCCATGTTCCCAACCATGTGCAGGTAATAATGACCTTGTGGGTTTGGGATTTTTTTTTAATGTAACCAGATTTATCATATTTAATCCGTGGGTTTATCAATACCAGCATATTTTCACTGGATGGCAACTAATCACACCTGTTGCTTTAAAGGTTATTTCTAATATAACTGTCCAGCTTGGGAAGCAGATGTGCTCTGACAAGAGCTTATGCTGCAGCATGTTTAAAAGCAATGCTAACAGTCCTCCTAAAGTCATCTCTACTTTATGTGATACTATCTCATCTACAGGAATGAGATCTCTGCTTTACATTATAAAATGGAAGAGCACTCAAGAAAAAGAAAATTAACTTACCACTACTAGTTTTTTCCCAATGCATTTTAAAAATCTGAATTGATCTGCAACAGTCACTCCACCCAGGTATTCTCCAAGCTTCTCCCGCAGCACTCTTAATGTGATGTGAGGAGACACCCTAGAAGGTTGTCATTCATTAATACATCTGCAAGATCAAATAATGATGGCTAGTTAGCAGGAGGGGGAAGATAATGCTCTATACGTGCTGGCTTGCATGGACAGAACAACCAAAACGGGGAACTCTGTCCTAGAACTGAACCCAATCACACACAGGCCAGAGAGCCTTGGCATGGCAGTCAGAACACTGCACTGTAAGGGCTGTCACAACATTAACTAGCAATGCTTGCACACTGTATCAGCCTCATACAAAGGGAGAATACAGAAGCAGACAAAATCTGAAAGTTACTTCTTCAGAATGCTGTTGCTCATCTGCAGATGAATAACAACAACACTGGAAACTACAGTGTGCACTTCCATATAAGTGACAAAGTGTCATGGGGCTGGTCCAGCACTGTTGAACATTCCCTTTGAGCACCCAGGGCCAGAGGAGCCTTCATCACTGTCCACTTTAAGCAGCAGGCACATTCCTTCGCTTTTGTCTTCTCCAACACAAATTTACAGTTGGGTGTGTGTGTGCGTGCATGCAAATGTATTTTAAATAAAAACCAAACACTGCAGTGTGAACATTTCCACCGTGATTTGAGGATGAGAATGCTGACACAAATACAAATTGCATCATTTAATGTACCACTTGAAAGTATGCAAATATTAAAGTAATGAGCTGAGAAGGAAAATCGCTACAGAACAAAAAGCATCTCTGCACAATAAATCCAAACGTGCCAGAGGCACACCAAAGCTCTGCAGCACAGCATAAGCAATGCTAATTGTTCTATGCTGTCATATAAGATAAACCAGAGAACTAATTCAGGCCTGAGACTGTTAATCACCCACGCTGATTAAGTGGTAGGATGATTTTGGCCCAGGCAGCTCTCACTCCTCCAGCAATGCACAGACATAGCCTGGGGGATAGCACATACCATTCTAAGCAAACTGTATAGACAAGAACCTGCCACATCTTCCATCTGAACAGGTCTTCAACATCAACCTGCCAAGGTTTGTTTGCACTGGCAAGCAGCCCTATAGGCCTTCAGTTCACACCTCAAGTATGTAGCAAAACACTCATTTTCATCTCATGAACACAATACTTCAGTGGGCTACAATGCTTCCCTTTATTATTTCAAATACCTTGGACTTAGAGGACCCTTCTCAAGACCATAAAACTGCCCTGGAGGACAGGCATGCAGCACAGGAGACCACAGTCCGCAGAGTGGACACACCTAGGCCACATTACATAGAGCTCACACATTTGGCTCCTGCTTATTTCTTCCCAGCCATTGTTTTACCCACATTTGCTGCAGATATTAGCCTTAACATCCTTTATTTCAAATGTAGAAAGACAAATGTGAACGATGGATACATATATCAACACACATCCTTACATATGTGAGAACACGGATGATCTGTAATTCAAGTATCTCTTATTTACTGTAATTTCTTCAGAGAAGATATCCCCCTTGAGTGGTCTTCTGAAACCAAATAAATGCAAGCTCTTTCAGAGGCAATTCCAACACTGCACACCCTTCACTGGTAAGGGCTGTCCAAACCAGCAAGCAAACCTAAAACTAAGGCATTTATGAACAGCAGAGAAAACATCTAAGTGACTACAATGTATAATGGGAGAAAAGTATCTAGGTATCCAGATCCTGAGATGTTGGGCAGAAAATTATCTAAAAATTATTTGCCAGTGCAGCTGCTAGCAAAATACAAAAATATTAGTCTGTCACTTGCTGCCACTGGCCAGCAGAAAACAGTCACATACGAGTCACTTCCTTCAGGGTGTCCCTTTAAAATAATGCAAACTAGAGTTCATTGCAGCCATCTCACCTAGAAATAACAGAAGTTTAGCTTCTGTGGCAAGGAATGAGGAATTAAAAAAAAAAAGCTCACAGAGGCTGAGAAATCATGTTCATGGGAACAAGAACTCAGGGCCATAGACAATTACACCCTTAATATCATCCTCTAATTTCACAGCTAATGGAAGTGGCCTGTACTTTGACCTAGGAATCCTTTGTAAATCTGACTCAGACAGTACTAGGATTGTCAAGCTGACTGAACAACAGAGCTATCAACAACGTCCAAGCCACAGAAGTACCAGCAAGGCTGCCATTCCCTCTCCTGGATTATAATGGGAGAAGTGTTTAAAAATATTTTTTGTTTTTAAAGACAGTGATTCACTGGCCAGGTGCTAGTTATTGTTAATGCTAATGTACTGCAGTGTTGCATAGTACCCATAGAATAATTAATTAGCAATTATCTAAGAGTCATTAGCAAGCAACAATACCCAGGCAGATATAAACCCACTGAAATCAGTGAGGACCCTAATTTAATTTGATGACTCAGTGAAATAAATTTGCACAAGGAATTATAGGGCAGTGACAGATGTCCATGACGTGAAATGAAGTTACCACTTCAGACACGTATTCTGCACCTCTGCTGCAGACTAAAACAGCAAACAAAATGGGTATATGCACTTATTTTCTCTGGTTTTGAGCAGCCTTTCAACAAAAGCAGCTGTGAGAATGAATATGCACTGCCCTACATGCTCATACCTGACCACTGTCAGTCTTTTCAGCTACACTGTATATTGTCTCAAGTGGATAATACAAGACACAATTTAAATTAATTAAAACCTCTATTCCCTGTAGTTTAAGATGAATTGACAGGTTTTGCACAGGTGTAGACAAGGTGCATGTAAAAGCTCCGTTTCAATACACATCTTTACATTACCTGAATTTTCTACAACTTCTTACCACTCTAGATACACAGAGATTTTGAGAGTAAAGTGTTTAGGAGTATAAATAAAACTTTCAAAGTTATGAAAGATTAAAAATGCAACTCTCTGTGCCAGATTTGAGCCTAGGACTGGAAACCAGGGTATTCTTTCACTAAGTCCTTTAAACAGCATCCTGAGAGCATACATAGCACATGGTGCTGTGCACAGCCTTTCAGTGCTCAAGAAGAAAGAGGCAATGCTGCTGGTTCATGGGCTGTAATGCTTCCCCTCAAGAAACAAGGCTTCAGCTCTTTCTCTGGACTGAGAGGGCTCAGATCATCATATCCCTGTTCCTGGGAACTGACAGGCTATCCTATCTTCATCAAGCCACTGTCCTCAAGCTGGCCCCTTGCCCAAAAGAATTCCAGCTTTTGATAATCAGGCTCAAGGAGACAGAAAGATATGATTTTACAATATAAATTATTCTGCAGAAATACTAGCAGTGCTCTGGAAGTGCTTTTCAATGGTCTGCACCATGGGCTGCAAGGGAGCTAAGCCTGATACAGTACAAATTAACATAATGCTAGTTATGGTCACCACTTACCCTCCAGAAATTTAATCAGACATCAAGTTTCTGCTGACAGATGTAATTGTGCTCTCTAGAGCAAGAGTTGGACTAAAGGACTGAAGGACTGTGTGAAGGACCTATCACGTACATGAAGCCTAAGAGTGCACTCACCTTATAAATCCAGCTGAGACAAATTTGCTAGTAAGAGCTACAGGAACTGTATTGAGCTTGAAGTTCCACACTTCTGCTGGGACATAAAAAACATGAAGCTCCACCAGCTAAAAAAAAGAACAGATGTAAATGTATTATAATCCTCTTCCTATGCACTTTGGTTTGTGTAGGTGGACTTCCAGTTTGTGTAGGCAGGAATGGTTCCTTTGATATTAGCACAGGGACTAGACCAGCGAGGCCCTGTCTCACAGTGATGACTAGATAGTGAGAACAGTGACAGCAGAGCAATTTGTGACTGAATGCCAGCTGACAGCACCAAAATAAGTCACATTAGAACAAGCTCCACAATGGAAGTGAGATAATAGAGAGCCTGTGCTGCTGCTGTGTATCACTGTGACAGCAATGGAGAGATATTACCAAAATCAGCTGATACTCTGGAGAGTGTCATGACTACAAGAATCCCTCAGCTGAAATCCTACCTTTGTTCATCTCATAAAAAATGCAAAGCCCTGAAAGCTTGGTTCAAACAGCACTACAACTTGATCTTGTCATCAAGAAAAGAAAAATTCAAAATATTTCTGACTGTTGTCAATGATACTAGCTTGGAAACACGAAAATGTGCCTGCTAATGTCTGCAAAAAGAATAACTAAGTTGGCTCTGAGCAAGGGTCATTTAGACTGCGTTTGGACCTGTGGTAGTTGTTGCACTGCTAATTTTCAGGTCTTTATATTTTTAGTAAAAATCAGATAGTATTGACAAGGATGATACAATTCCCTATAACTAGAAGCCATGCAAATAAGCTATTTTAAATATTTCTGCAAGTGTTGAGTTACTTAATAATAACTAGAAAATAATTCTTTCTATATATACTATTTTAAAAGCACATTTTTTTTCCCTCTCAGGTCTTCTAGAACCTTGTTTTAATATATTTTTATTTTTATTTGTGAAATCTAAAAAATCTTTAAAGAAAAGTACAAAAACTCTCACCTGTGATGTTCGAGGTCTCATTTGACTGAATGACATGTTGGTCCCTCTATTTGACCACAGCAAATGCCAGGTGGGCTTTCTAATTTTCTTTTTGATTGAAGCATTCTTTAAGAGTGAGTTTCATGATAATCTGTTACGAGAGAAGTTACTCCATAAATATACTTCATTTTAATTTACTGTTCTTCATTCCACTTATGAAAAGGGAAGTGGTATCTGTGCTGAGGCAGAAAGCTTCCAGCTGACTGCAAACAGAATCAACCACACCTTCTACACAAGTGTCACCTAAGTAACTGGGGGAATTGCTAAATCACAGCCCTGCAGCTCTAAGAGATCTGCCCTAGAGCATTTCCTCTTAACATTTTCTCCCCTTTCATAAAAATTGTTTGGTAGTATATATTTTTCTACACAATTCCACTGTTTTCCTAAAAACACAAACCTAAATCCTCACAAAATGATATTCTTGCAGGGCCTGGATCTGATAAAGTGACAATTATTGTAAACTGCAGCAAACCACACATTGTGCCAGCCAAATGCAGTGTTCCGAGGAAACGTGACTGTGCTGGGCAACCATGTCAGAAAAATACTTCCATAAATTATAAACCATGGTTCTGTCCTAACTCTGTTATAGAATCATGGAATGGTTTGGGTTGGAAGGGACCTCTGAAGGTCAGCTAGTCCAACCCCCTGCAGTGAGCAGGGACAGCTCCCACTTGGCCAGGTTGTCCAGACCCCCAAGTCCAATCTGACCTTGAATGTTTCCAGGGATGGGACATCTCCCACCTCTCTGGTCAACCCGTTCCAGGCTTTTACCACCTTTAGTGTAAAAAACTTCTTCCTTACATCTCTAGTTTAAAGCCATTCCCCCTGTCCTATTGCAACAGGCCCTGCTAAAAAGCTTGTTTCCATCTTTCTCTTTTTGTTAGGAGTTTCCTTGCTGCTCTCATTTTGAAGGCCCTTGCAGCCCCTCTGAGGTTACAAACCTCCTCTGTATTTTCAGCCTGCTGAACTCCCTTGTTGTTCTCCTGATCTCCTCAACAGATCTCTCTCCTCCTCCTGCCTCTACCCCAGCTACTTCCAATTCACCTGTTCTTGAGCACGAGTGACCAGACGTTCCAAGTGACCTTCCAGGTCTCACCGTGGCACTGCGGAATTAAGATTTCCTCATGTCAGTAGGAAGCACCTACTCAACCAGGGCCTGTGTCTTTATTGCAAGCTCCCACAAATGACCTGAGTGTAACACCCCATCACGGCTCCGGCCGTTCCCAGCCAAGACAGGCACAGCAGGTCACAGCGCGGGTTCCTGCCACGGGTCCTGCGTACATGGAAAACGCTGCACTTGGCAGTACCTGATGTCACCCCATGCTCCAGGCTTCACCGCCATCCCCGGGCACTTTCTGCACTGAACTAGGACTAGTAAATTGATCCTCCGGGCTATGGTCAACACTCAAACTGCTGGCAAGAGCAAAGTTAGGAACTTCATTCATTGCATCTCAAAATAACCTCCAAACTTGGAACTCACTGGCTATTATCACCAAGATTCGCCACTTTGGTGTGAATATAGCCCCCGCTTTCAGTCCACATTATGAATGCGTGAGGGCGGGGATGATTTCTGTGCCCGCAGGC
>VXBT01013980.1:1014-12395 GCA_013400235.1 Oriolus oriolus
GGGACAGGGATGGGGACAGGGACAGGGATGGAGACAGGACAGGGACAGTGACAGAGATGGGGACAGGATGGGTAAAGTGACAGGGATGGTGACAGTGACAGGACAGGGACAGTGACAGGGATGGTGACAGGATGGGGACAGTGACAGAGATGGGGACAGTGACAGGACAGGGACAGTGACAGGGACAGTGACAGGGATGGGGACAGGATGGGGACGGGACAGGGATGGTGACAAGGATGGGACAGGGACAGTGACAGGATGGGGACAGGACAGGGACAGTGACAAGGATTGTGACAGGATGGGGACAGTGACAGGATGGGGACAGTGACAGGGATGGGGACAGGATGGTGACAGGGACAGTGACAGGGATGGGGACAGCGACAGGACAAGGACAGTGACATGAACAGGACAGTGACAGGACAGGGACAGGGATGGTGACATGAACGGGACGGTGACAGGATGGGAACAGGGACAGGACAGGGACGGTGACAGCGACAGTGCCACGCTGTGACAGCCGAGCCACCCTGGACAGCCGCACGCAGCGGAAAGGCGGAATTCCCTCCTGGTTTTCGGATAATCCTGAGCTCGGGATCGGGATGCGGTGGAATTCCCACATCTCTCCTGCTGGCTGAAGGAACTCCTGGAAAGCATTCCCAGCATCCTGCGCTAATCACGCGATCAGTCAGGTTGGAAGGAACCTCTAAATCACCGAGTCCAGCCTAACTTTGATAAAGCCCGGCTTATCTCGGTGAAGAACTGGTATTTAAAGTGTGACGTCACCGCTCGCGTCATCGCTCACCCCTTGGGAATGCCGCCTTGGCACTTCCCAGCTCATTAACTCGGCTGGCTCATTAACACGCGGTAATTAACACCTAATCGGGGCTCTCTCCGGCATTCCCACCCCTCCTGCTCCTCTGGGGCGGGGCAGGAATTCGCAGCAAGGAAGCAGCGCCTGGAAAGGAGGAGATTCCAAAGGAGCGGCTCGTCCTGCACAGGCGGGGTCCGGCAGCAGATCCAGCAGCCCGGGACACGCGGAAAAGCGCTGGAATTTCTAACCCGAACCACAGCAATCCCTAAAAATCCTCATTTCCAGGGGGATTTGAGGTCCACATCCCTCAGCGCGAGGAGGATGAAGAGCTGCTGCTCACCCGATTCCCTCTGCTTTAGGGGGAATATTTCCAATATTTTCCCATTTTAACCCCAAACCCCACAATCTGAGAGGGAGAAAATTGATCCCGAGCATCTCCTGGGATTTTTGTCTGATGGATTCTGGGCCGCTCCCAGCTCCAGCTGTGTTTTGGGGGACCCGTGGTGCTCGTTCGGCTCGGAAATCACGGATGCAGTATTTATTTTTGTATGTGGAGGAGGCTTTGGAAGCGGTGGAAAAGATTCCAAACGCTGATTTTGCCAGGAAAAAACCGGATGGTTTGCAAGTCAGTGAGTTTGTAATGTGTAAATGATCAAAAAAATATATATATAAAAATAAATATATATCAAAAATGTTTTACATCGCTTTTAAAAAAGAATCCACTTTGTCTCGCAAAGTCAGTAATCAAAGCAGGGTGTCATGGACTTGCTTTAAACTCTTTATAATTAATTTTTTTTAAAAAATAGTCATAATTATTCTTTTAGGAGCAAATTTTTTCCTCTTCCCGCTCCGAGGTAACTTGAGTTTTATCAAATTCCAGGATTTTTAGGCTCCAAGTGCTTTTTTGGGGGGGATTTACAGGGAAATGCCAACTCCTGGAAAATTCCCCAGCTCCCAGAATCCATGGGGGATACGCTAAAAAATCAGGAATCTGCTCACAGAAGGGGCCGGCCTGAGTTTTGTGGCCTCGGGACTGAATTTTCCAGGGAGGTTTCTTGGATGTTTAGGAGCAGCCCGTGCTCCCCACGGCATTCCAGGTGATTTTTCCAGGGAAGGAAAGGCTCAGTGTGCTTTCAATGGGGATGTGGTTAAAAAAAATGTACATATAAATTTTTAAAAATTATATATATACACATCTTTATGAAAATTGACCCCTTTTTTTTTGTTTATTTTTGAATTTTTTTAATATAAAATCAACATTTTTCGGTCTCACCCCCAGCCAAACCTGGAATTTTGGGATTTCCTCCCTCATCTCTGGTTTTAAGAGAGGAGTTTTAATCTCTTTTTCTATGCAAATTCCACCTGGCTCTGGAGATTCCCCAAAAAATCAAGAGCCTCTCCAAAGCCTTTCCCTCCTCTGGCAGCGCCTTGAGCCTAAAAAAAAAGGAAATTAAGGTGTCTGAACCCACCAGTTTGGGGTTCCGGAGCTCCTGGGGCGTTTCAAACCCCACAGATGCTGAGCTGCACCGTATTTATTTTTTAGGAACTCTCTGGGATTGTGCTTTGAGATGTTTAATTGTTTTTTTAACTCCTGTAAATGCTGTACATTTGTATAAATAAATGGGTTAAATATTGAGCGTGAGGCGTGTGATAAAATTCCAGCTGTGGAATTAGAGGAAAAACAGCAGGGAAAAAAAAAAACCCAGAGCAGGCTGGGGCCAAATGGGACAAAATGATGGAGTTTTCCCCGAGTGGGAGAGGGAAAACGGGATCCAGGCATCCCAAATGAACCAGGAATTCCTCAGATTCGTGTCCAGCATGAAACAATTTGTACCAAATAACCCCAGGAGCTCAACAGGAAGAAAACACGGGAATGATTCCTTAACTAGAGGGGGAATGAAAAGAAAATGCCCTAAATGCAGCTGGGTTTGGGGGATTTTTATATTACAGTAGGATAGAAGGAAAAGGGGACTGGGCCGGGAATCAGGATGAGTTCTGGATGAGTTCTGTAAAAACCAGGGTGGAGTTAAATCCCTGCATTTCCTTTGATTCCTGCTCATATTCCCGCCTGTGAGGATTATTAATGTTATTATCCATGCTTTTATCTCTATATTGTGAATTTTCCCGCTGTCTCCCTCACTCCAAAATGCCAGCAACGCTCCCGCCCTCTCCCCTCACTCCCTCATTTCCTTTTCCACACCTTCACCCAACCATCCCTTGCTCCAGCACCTCTGCTCACCTCACAATTCAGCACTGACCTCGATTTTTCACCATTCCTTGAAATGGGATGGATTTCTGGATTGTAAACACAGGGAGCAAAGATCACGGGCTAAAACAAGAGGAGGAATATATGGAATTTCTGCAGGTCCCCAAAGCAATCCTAGGGAACACCTCAATAACTTCACCGCAGCGTTTCAGTTCCACTCTAATAAATGAATTAATTTTTTAGTTCAAGGTGTTTTAATTCCAGGTTTTTTGGGGATAAGACACACTTGGAGCTGAGCAGCAAAACCCGGGGGAAAGCCCAGCTGGCACAAAACCACCCAAGGGTTTAAACTGCAAACGAGGCTTTTTCCGCTGTCACCAGAGCAGCTCCTCAGCCAAGAGTGACACAAACGTCACCCCTGAGCCTCCTGGTCCTCAGCACAAGCCCGGATTATCCCCTCCAAAACCTGCTGGAGTCCTCCCTGCCTGCAGAGCAAGAGAATTTCCATCATTTTCACAGCATTCAGAGCTAAAAAAGCATCTCCCAGCCACGGCTGAGGCAGTAAAACTCCAATTCATCCTCTGGGAAGAGCCAGGATGGGTTCAGACCCCAACCCAGGCAGGGATGGGTTTCTGTTTAACCCGGTTTTGTTCGGTCTGAGCTGAGCTTTGCTGAGCTGCTGCTAAAATTTGCTGGTTTAAGAGGTTTTAAGTTTATATTTAGGGCGGGACTGGGAGCAAACAGCTCAGTCTCAGTCACTTCGTGTAATCAGCTTAAAGAGTCGGAGCCGCTCTTAACAAGGCACAAAGCCCAGCTTTGCACCTCTAAGCCAGGCCTAAGCTGTCTCACCCAGCCCTGCTTGCAAAGCCCGGCTCCAGTGAGATGGCCCCGATTTCCCTGGAAACAAAGGGAATTCTCCCGGAGCGGGAGGCCCTGGAAAAGCCAACACAGAGTTTTATTCTTGCAGCCGACACAAGCCGGGATTGTTGGGGCCGAGCAGCTGGGGCTGTGTGTGCCCAGGGACATGTAGCTCCTGGAAAACTCTGGGATTTAGGGAAAAGTTCCACTAGGGAGTGCCAGGCTGCACGGAAAATCGAGGGCACAAAAGGCTCCAAGTGATCGCAAAGTTTAATCTTTGTTTCTGCGTTAAAGCAGAGCCGTGCCTTTCTTAGGTGGGAATTAGAGCTGGTTTTAACGGGATCGTTTTGCACAGCTGGAAAAGAGCCCCCAAAACCGGAATAAAAATAGAGCCCAGCTCGTTCCAGTGGCAAAATCAGTATCCAGGTGAAGGTTTGGATGGGCTGATGGAAGCACTTCCCCATCCCAATTGGAATAAAGTTAGTCAGCACTGAGGAAAGGTAATCAGTTCAAATAAACTGCAGGAATTTGACTCCCTTTCCCAGGCTGCTCCAAGCCCCTTCCTACCTGGCCTTGGACACTTCCAGGAATCCAGGGGCAGTCAAAACCCCAGAGATAATTCCCATGGATATAGTTTGTTCTCCTTCCTCAGCCAGCCAAGCCCAGCTCAAGAGGAAGGGAAGGAATTAATTTTACACAGTTCCAGGGGCAGCTTTTAAGTGAAAACAGGGTGGTTTTAAAAGTCACCTCACTTCTGAAGTAGAGTATTTCAGAAATAATTTAAATATATTATACATATATTTATATATATTAAAAAGATATTATATATATTTATATTAAACAAATATTTAATACATAAATATCTATTTATATATGTAAATATATATAGATTTCTATATAAATCCTGCGTGTCTTCCAACACAACAGTGCCCTCCTTATCTCCATCTATCACACATTTTGGGCCGTGCATCCCTGAAAATCCAGTCCCAAACATGTTTGGATCAGCAGTTTTCCCATTTCCCCCAATCCAGCAGGAAACTGCCCGGAGAGCTGCTCTTGCAACAGAGGGAAAACCAAATGTGCTCTGTCTGGGATCACACAAATCCCTCTGGGAACAAAATCCCTATTGCCACTCTCTGATTATTCCCAATTCTTTGAGCATCACCCACTGCACACGGACTTTTCCCAAATGTTTTCCCGTGTTTATCCCGAATCCTGCCCTGAGCTGAGCCTGCCCAGGCAGCTCTCGGAGCAGCACAAGCCGCCAGCCCCGGCTGGGACAGCCACACAGAGCTGGAGCTGCCTGAACTTACACCCGGCTTTGCTGGGCTTTAGGACTGGACTAACTAATTGAGTGACACCTCAATTAGCAGGGAAGGGTAACGAGCTCCCAGCCAAAGGCAGGGACAGGAAAGGGCCCCTTTTTCCCTCCCGTGGTACCTCTGAGCCTCGGGATTATCTGCAGCTTCTTGCAGCCAGGTGCTGCTGGGGAAGGAGATTGTTCCGTGCTCTCGGAGCTGCTCCAATTCCCAACTTTTTTTCCCCTGTCCTTAATAAAAAGAGGCTTTAAAGGAACAGGCACATGGAGGCAAGGCAATTTTGCTATTAAATTTCACTTCTACAGCACTAACAGGGTTTTTACTCCCTCCACCTGACTGTAGAGTATTAATTTTAATTTTTTTTAATCTAAAACCAGTTTATTTGCTCTCTCCCAAGTTAAGCACAGCTTAATAGATGGAAACATATATTTATCTATAAAAATCAAAGTTGGAAATCCTGCACCGCTGCAGAAGGATGTCAGGAATAAAACAGTGAATTCCCACGTGGATAAGGAAAAGATTTGGAAGAGATTCCTCCACATCAACCCCAAAAATACTTACCCCAGTCCCCTGGTGCTAATTAGCTAACCAGAGATAATTAGCTGCGACTGTAGCACTGCTTGAACATGAACAATCCTCTTTCCACTGGCTGAGAACTTTTTTGGGATTTGCTACTTTGACTTCCACCGGAATCTGATAAAAAGGGATCCCAGAGGAGTCTCCAGGTGGAAAAAACAAGATCCCAACCCCACAGAAGACCTCGGGATAATCAAGGCCTCACACACAACAATTCTTCTCCTGAGCTTGTTTCTTCACCCTAGGAAGGAATTAATTGTGGAATACTGGAAGTTGTTCTGGATTTTTTAATCAGGATTTTATTATTACATAATAAAAGATTATTATCTTATTATCATTCATTTTATTTTGTATTTCAGAACTTTTATTTTGTAGGAGAAAGTTCAGCCAGTCTGGCTCTTCTGATGGAAGGAAAACACAACTGGAACAGCTCCAGCTTTTTTTGGGAATTGAGAAAATTCTGTTTAGAAAAAGATCAGGAATCGGACCTCCCCTCAAATCCTGACATAAAACATTAATATTAATGAGGTCAAGGCAAAACTCCCAGTATTTCCAGTGAGATTTCTGCCTCAGGTTGAAACCACTGGAAAAAGCCATTGGGAAAGTCTTTTACAGGACAAAACCAAACTCAAAAACGAACATCCCAAGTTTAACTGGAATAACCTGACAGCTCCCACCCTTCCTGAAGCACAGCAAACCACCAGAAGGAAAAAAAAAATCCAATCTTCAAGATATTTACAATGTACACGAAGCATTTCACAATTTTTCCAATATTTATCCAGGAAAATTCTCCCCAGGTGCCCAGTGAGAACCCTCTTTAATTAGTTTCCTGCTGATTGAGAGGATGTTGCACACAGACACAACACGCTGCACTTCTCAACTTCTTTAATCCTCTCGATGAGAAGGAGGGGGGAAAAAAAAGCAGCAATAAAATCCTTGGAAGGAACAGAGCTTTTGTGGGAATCACAGCACAAATTCCATGACAAAAGGGATCGATCCCTGCCCCAAAATCCACGAGCTTTGCCCTTGGAATGTGGGCAGGGCAGGAAAACGCTGCAGGGGAGCAGGAAAACTTTGGAATGGCTGCCCTGGGGAGGGAATCGGGAATGGAGAGCACTCATTCCTCCTTTGGGAAGTCTTCCCAGCTCCGTGATCCAGCGAAGTCATGGATGTGCAGGGGGGACAAGGACACAGAGAGGCACTTGGTCAAGGATCTGGTTCTAAAGCCATAAAAACTCTTGGTGGGCCTGGCTCAGAGCCCCAGGAGGGAACGGGAGAGCCACACACTCCTGGGACAGGTTGGAAATCCACGGAGTTGGGTGACACTGGGAAAAGACCAACGAGAAGGTTAAAATTCCTGGATCCTCATCCTGTGCAGCCACATCCAGGCTGAGCTGCACCGCATTCCCAGGGAATAAAGCCTGAAGGATTCCCATTGTTCCACGAAAAACGGCTCCAAGATTGACTGGGATGAGATCAAAATCTGCTTTATTGCTTCATCCCCGGAGCCAAATTGCAAGGCATTGAAATTCCAGGTATTTCAGGTGCCTCGGAATTTCTTCCCTGTTGTTCCCCGACTGATCTGATTGTTTTTTGTGCTGCCTGAAGAGCCTGGAACCTTCCTGTTGAAACATCTCTGTAATTGCAATAATTGATCCTAATTGCTCTTTGCATTTCCAAATTCCACAGGCAAGTCTAGATTGCATCCAAGGTACAGGAAAACAATGATGAGATCCAAGCATTGCCCTATTATCTCTCTTTTTTCGTTTTCCCACAATGTATTTAATGACCTAAGAAAGTTACAAAAGCAACTTTAAATTACATTTATAGATGTAAACTAATTAAATATATTTAGCTAACACTGAGAAAATAAATCCCAAGCACCATGAAGACAAAAAACAGTAAGAGATGAGTAATTCCAGGGTAATTAAGGACTTTTTATGGAGCCTCTGGATGAGTTGGAGACCACTGAAAGTTGACCTCATTCTCATTTTCCAACAGCAGATGAGTGATGAGCCCAGTTCTGCAGATTTGATTTAAGTTCTGTATTCTGGGAGAACAATTTCATGACTCATTCCAATTCTTTTTTCCGCCAGTTCCTAATTTCAGGAATGGCAGAGCTGCTGGAAATTTCAGTGGCATTTTCAGAGGATTTTGAGTACCAGTGAAAACCAGAATTGTTGAAACGAGAGAGGATGGAAGCCAAGATTAAAAAAGGAATGATAACCACGTTTAAACTCCTGCCTGAACGCTGTCAATCCACATCCCAAGCCACGTGTGGTGAACACACATTCCCAAAAACCAACAAAGAAATAACAGCTACTTTTATTCTCTAAGAACACTTGAGGAATTCCTGCCCAACGCCGAGGGAGAATCATCGAGTCAAAGAACGCAAAGGTCGCAAGAACCTGAGGGAGCCGAGTTTGAGGGCTCAGTGGCCGCTGAGTTTCCTCATGATGGGGCTGTCGGGCTCAGCGTTGGTGAAAATGCTCCCCACGACCACGTGGGTACCCCAAAGGTTGTGCCTGATCACTTTGCAGCATCCCAGGTCGTCCACGGAAAATCCCAAATGCCGGTAGCGCTCGTCCGTCTCGAACAGGGGGTTGTTGGTGTAAGGCCCAAAAAACTGAGGGGAAACGACACAAAAAAAAAAAGGATTTTCCACGTGAGGATTTAAAATCGTGAAGTACATCTAAAACAAAGCCTGAGCTCAGCTGGGCCAGGCTGGTGGAGAAGTTTGGGGTTTCACTTTGAAAGGTTTTCCTTTGACACCGGAGCGCATCTGGGTATCAATCCCACCCTGACACACTCTGGAATTAAAGGCAGAACCCTGCTAGAAACAGCACAAACAGGACATGGACTCACGAGAGAAACTTCCTAGGAAACGGCAAAAATTTAAAATTTCACTTTGTGATGAGTCCCTACAAGGAAAGTTGGTTAGAAGAGCAAAAATGTGATTAAATTGCAAACAGGTATTTAAATTACACTGGTATTTAAGTTGCAAACAGATATTTAAATTACACTGGTATTTAACTGCAAACAGGTATTTAAATTACACTGGTATTTAAGTTGCAAACAGATATTTCAGTTCTTTATCTCAGGAGGAAGCTTCTGACTTTAAATCCGCTCCTGATCCTTGCCAAGGATGTTACTGCTGGAGTCTGAAGACAAAACCCTGTTTCCATCGATCCCTAATTCCTGAAATGCACGGAATTTTGGGAAGCTTTTTAGCACTGTACATCCCTCACCTGCCTGTTCACCTTACAAACATCCCCTGTTTGCCTCTGTTGACACAATAAATCCCTGCTTTTTGTAGTGTTGTTAAATAAAACCCCACTAAGCTGAGCTTTGCCACGATCCCCTCGAACTATGATACGGTTTTAGCAGAGCTCAGACTAAAATCCATCTCCCACTGAATGCTCCCACTGTTCCACAGGAATAAAAAGTTCATTTTTGGGGACAAAGGGATCGTTAACAGGTGCAAAGAGGCTTTTTAAACCTTTCACCTCCACAGGTGTCAGGGTTCCCAAGTTACACGGGGAGGGAATAAAGTCACCAAGAGATTTGGGGCATAAAACTTCTCCAGTTCCCTAAAATCCAATTTAATTTCCAAACCATGTCCCTGCACTGAGAGCTGGCACACTTGGGGAACCGGCTCAGGGTTAATATATTAATTTATTAAAGGAATTATCCTGAAAAAAGTTGGATTTAAGCCAAATTCCACACAGCAATCACTTACTGCCAGTCCTGAGGATGGATCAATGAAATCAGCCCAGTAGCCTTCAGAAGAAATTGCATAGCAGATTTCCTTGGCACCATTGATGAACTGAAATGAAAGAAATTGGGACAAGAAAGGTATCAAATGAGGTCGTTATTGCACAAAAAGAATTCTTTATAATTTTACCTATTATAGGTAAAATCCTTTCTTTACTTAAAAATTATAAAAATTGGATTTTCTCTCCAATTAGTGCCCTCAGCAGCTCAAAGTTTCAAATGTATAAAAATATAATTACTCAGCTTCAGTCCCTTAAGGGTCCAAAAAAAGGGAAATTTACCTTTTACAATAAATTCTGTATTCGTTCAAAATAAGGGAAATTTACCCTTTACAATAAATTCTGTATTAATTCAAAATAAGGAAAGTCTACCCTTTGCAATAAATTCTGTATTAATTCAAAAAAAGGGAAATTTACCCTTTACAATAAATTCTGTATTAATTCAAAATAAGGGAAGTTTACCCCATTAAATTCTGTATTAGTTCAAAATAAGGGAAGTTTATCCTTTACAATAAATTCTGTATTAATTCAAAATAAGGGAAGTTTACCCTTTACAGTAAATTCTGTATTAATTCAAAATAAGGGAAGTTTACCCCAGTAAATTCTGTATTTTGAGGTTTGATGGCTCTGATTAATTAAGTCCAAACTGCAAATTAAACCCCAAATATCAAAATTTTAGGCACAACATTTCTGATCCAGGATCTCTTTTAGTGTTGGAACAACCCCTCAGAGTGAGGTCAACAAACACTTGAGCTGGATAAATGCAAATATTTCGATTTGGCCGCACACCCTCATGTTTTAACCCCCGAAATGAGGATTTTTCAGGTGAATTCTGCCAAGCAAACAAAGAGATTTCCCCGTGATTTTGCTGTTTGTAACCTTCAGAGCAGGAGGTTACACCCAGCACCCTCCCCAGTGACCGGATTAGACCTGACAGGGAGGTGCCCGAGGAAGAAAGACGCCAATTAACACATAATTAGACCAGATTACAACGCCAAAGAGCAACAGCCCAGAAATAATTCAAAGAGCAGAACGCACTGAAATGAAGGGAATTTTAATTTGTGTGCAATTTTAGGTTGCTTCCTTTTTTTTTGTGTGTTTGCTTTAGAGAGGCCGCATTTGCATTTAAAGGATTGAAAAGGTCATTCCCAGATTAATTTCAGGCGTAATTGTGATTTATCTACGGATTAAATGCTGGGTTTGGGGATGCTGTTACAAATAATAGGTAGAAATGTTCTTTTTTGAGGTGCTAAGGGGGAATGGCAGCAGTGAACAGCGACACTTGGTGGGGTAATGCCAAAGCTGTGGGAAATGGGAAATAAAGGGATTTTCGGAGACCTCTAGTGGTAAAAAAAAAGACAAAGTTAAGGTGAAATAACAGAACTGAAATCCAAGGTGAAAGAATTAAAAGCGTCCATTAAAGTGGAAAAAACCCAAGAGAAATCGGTGGGGTTTCACTTTTTTGACCAGTAAAAAGTGCTCACACAGACTCTGCAGTGGAATCTTAATTAAATCACAGGGAAATAAAACCAGCAGTGAAATCCCTCAAAATCCACTGGATTAAAGCTGGAATAAGGTGAGAAAATAGTGGCTGGATCAGGCCAACAATCAAGTTAATTATTTTATTTATCAAGTTTATGACTTTAATTAATTAATTTATCAAGTTTATTACTTTATTAACCTCCTGTAACATTTTGACAGACTTTTGGCTCACCCCGCTCTGAAGAAATTAAAGAATTCTAAGCAGACATTTCACATAAAGCAATCAAAAACTTTTAAAGCTGGGGGGGGGGAAAAAAAAAAAAAAAAAACCCTTACCTTTTGTAAAAGAAAAGAATTAA
>VXBT01013990.1:345-12424 GCA_013400235.1 Oriolus oriolus
CCCCCAAGGCCTCTCCCCCGGCGGGCCGGGGGCTCTGCCAAGCCGCTTCTCCTTGGCTGGGGAGTGCAGGCAGACGGGCTGGGGAACGCCGGACCCCTCCGGGGCGGCCCGGCGGGAAGGAAGCCGTGCGAGGCAGTCCGGCTCTTCTCCCTCCACCCAACACTCGCCCTGTCCCTCCTTCAACGCCTCTCTGCCCTCGGGCTCCGGGCCAGACGGGAGAAACGGCGGAAAAGAGAAAGTTTTTTTAATGGGGAGTAATAGGACTGGCCCTCCAGAAAGGGCTGCGGGCTGGCGACGCGGCGCCCCGCAAATGTCCCGCGCCGCCGCGGACCACTGGGGCCGGCGGGGAGGCCGGGCGGGGCCTTCGTGCCGCGGATGCTGAGGTGGGGAGGGATATTGAGCAGGGAACAGGATGGTGCTGAGGGGAAGGGATGCTGAGCAAGGAAGGTATTTCACCCTGCACACACACACTCTGTCCCCGCCCTGTCTGCACGGGCAGGGAAGGCTCCCAGCTGAGGGCAGGGTGCGTTAGGAAGCTGTGCCTCCGTCTGCGGTGCGCTGGCGACACGGCACCGAGGCATGGGGGCGGCGGCGGGGGCTCGGGCAGCCCCTGGGGCGGCCGAGGGTCAGCACCGCCCCTCGCTCTGCCGCCAGGGAGGGCGGTGAAAAGTTTGGGTCTCCATCGCGCGTGAAGAAAGTACCTGCTTCTTGCGAGGGTTCGGTCGTCCCACCTCCCCTTTCTTCGTGCCTGACTGCCTGGCTGTCCAAGGGGGGCGTTTCCCGGGGGTGGATCGGACGGCGTGCGGGTAGAGGGCTGGAGGGGGAAGCGAGGCTGAGGCTGAGGCTGCGGCTGCGGCGGCCGCCCGGTCAGTTGCAGTGGAGATGCCTTTCTGCCCGTCGCCACCGCCTCTGTCCTGCCTGGCTCATCCCAGGGTGAGTCGCAAGGCGGTAACTGCTGGGTTTTCTTTAGGCAAATGGCTCTGTCTTTTTCTAACCTTGACCGCTTGTTCAGGGGATAATTTGTTCTCCTGTTCCTCTCCCGAGCTAATTGCTGCTTTTGAAGTTTGTAAACATGCATGTTTGTGCCAGCGTCTGTGCAGCATGGATGTTTACCTGCTGCAGAAAATTATTTCACTGATAGACCAACAAAAAATAAAGGCTTTAGTTAGCTCTGTGACAGATCGTAAAAGATACTAATTCCTGGAGCTGCAAGCAAGGTGAATGCTTCATTTTCTAAAGGAGCACACACAGCATGCAGGTGTTGTAAATAACGAAGTGCTATGTGTCCACAACCTTTTTCTGTCACAAGGCTGCGCGAAGTGGCTTATTATTTGACATAGATTCAGCTAACTTGTTTTGTATCATCCAGCAACGATATTAATTACTAACTTAACCTCAAAGATAGTAGCTAAAGTTGTGATTTTCCCCACCATCTTTGCAACAATTAATTCAGTGACTGCTTTTGGTGTGCATTCATTTAAGTGTCATCAACTAAACCATTCTCATCCAAGTAATCTTTGCCATACTGATGTCAAAGGATTTAATCACCAAGTAAAGTCCAGCAGAGTCAGCCTTTTTTGATTCAAAATTCAATTCTCAAAATTCATTAATATTTTGTAGCATTTCTCTCATGGTAAGATTTATGTAGCTGTTATCATATTCAGGGTTTCTTTTGCTGTTTGTTTTCAGATTAGAAAAGCAAAATGATCTTGCTGTGGTTAGATTCCTTTTTTTTTTTTTAATGAGACTGTTCTAGTGTATTGTGAGGAAATTCAGGTCTGCTCCAGCAAATCTCTTTCTTCATTTAATTGCGTTGAACCTGGTTGAGAGCAACTACATGATTCAGTAGGATGGGGAAGGTTTTGTCACTATTAGAGAAGTATAGTTGCCAAGGTGTTTCACTATCTGGGGTATCCTTTTATCTAACAGGAGCCTGGTTTTAATATGGTAGCTTCTCATAAGTTACAAGACACAGAGAACTAGCTCTCTTTAAAGCCAAATAATTTCATATGTGTAAAAAAGTTTATTTCTGTTCTCCACCACTCTTCACTGGAGAAAATCTCTGGCATTCATGAAAGCTTAGTTCAGGAGCAGCATGCCCAGATGAGATTTCTGTCTAAATGCTAAACAAAATTTAAAATAGTAAGTAACACTGTAATGTATATTTGCAACATTTGCTTTTCATGTACTAGGCATCAAACGCTTGAAGCACGGGTGAATGCTTTCAGGGATTACAAATTATGTAGTCACAGATGTTCTATGTGTTCTCAATTAGTCTTCTTGAAAACTGTATATTCTTACTTAATGGCAGACCTACCTTATCAACTGAACTCACACTACTTGAACCAGAAAATTATTGGGTACTGACATCTATGAGGAAGATGGCTAGTTAACATTTCTAGCTACTTGAAGATGCAAGTGAATATTAGCCATAGTCCCTTCTTTATGTTTGTAAATAGAAGATTGCAGTTACCGGTGTTTAAGACTGAAGGAAGTGGATCGGGCTAAGAATGAGGAGTTGCTGTCATTAAATTTTTGAAAAGAATTTTTTAAAAGGAAGAAAAGCAAAAGGGAAGCACAGAGATCAAATTAATGACCCAGACTAGAACTGTTTGCATTAGAAAGGAAGTAGGTGATTTTGAACTTGCCTGTGCATGTTTTGTGAAGGGAAGGGGAAATTTGTCATCTTATTTTGAAGAGCCATATATAAATACACATGAAAGGAACTCACATGGTTTACAGCAGGGGAGACATAAAATGTTTTAGGATTAAATTGACCTGAGCTAATACGTCTCACATCCAACTTGTTTGCAAGAACACATTGTTATACTACCGAAACAAATGTTTTGTGTGTAGTACCTGATTCCCATACACTATAGCAGAGTGCTGAAAACAAACAAGCCAATAAATTCTGGAAAACAACATTGAAATTATATTAGGTGCAGCATATGCTAGAGAAGTAGTTGAACTGTGCTAAACCAGAAGCTTTCACTATCCTAATTTGATACAGATGCTGCAGTATTTGACCTCCTACTATTCATTTATTGATGAAGTAAATATTTAGCCCTCATCTTTTGCAGTCTCATTCACCCAGGTAAGCTTTGCTGACCTAGGAGAGCCTTGCCTGCCAGAGTAATTTTCTGAGAGTAAAAGCAGTTGCTGAAATATTACTTAAGTGGGGACTTTTTTTTGTATTTAAGCCCCAAACTGAAAATACTGTTCTCTGCTGGGAATCAATATTTGTTAAGGACCTGAAGCTGTCCTGTGAGTACATTTGGTCTGGATGGATCCTTAATGTTAAGTCAAACCTAGATTTGCGTGTCATGGAGCAAGTCACATCCGAAAAATTGTGACAAGCTTTGTTTGATAGGACAACAGAAAAATAAGAGTAATAAGCTATGCTTTTTGCTGGTAACCATTTGAACTTTTTATGCTCATAAATTCTGAGTATCAGGATTATTCTGAGTAGGGTGAGATGTTTTGGCAATAAGAGAGAGTCAGTAGCACAGAGTCTGACTGCTGAACAGCATACAGCAACCATGAACAATGTTCCAATGCAGAAACAAGCAGTGGGGGGGAAAGCCTAGACCTGAGCCTGACAAGTCTGTAAAGGAATATTTTTAATTTTGGCCTGCTGCACCAGTCGCGTGAGTGAGGAACAGCTTAGATGTGCATAAGGTTTGTGAAGATAAAAGTGGACTACTGCCGTTCAAGTACAAACCTGGCAGAGCAGAGTTTGTATATCTCTGTTTTCTTTATGTGCTGTGCTACCCATGGCCATGGAAATAAGTAAGTGTTTATGTTTCTGCAGTGTTAAGAGATCTTTAATTATCCGTGGTGAGGGATGCTTTGGTTTTGGGTCTTGATTGCAGCATGCCAACATGGCAGCACATCCCCAAGGCACAGCTTTAGGTTTTAAAGGGAAGAGTGCCACCTACTGTGTTATAATTTTAGGTGTTGCAGCTGCTGTGTGTCTTGTGGAGTTCCCAAGCTTCTGGTTTGCCTATTTCGTTTTAGCCTCTGGATGATGTGAAAGATTCAAAATTAAATGTGGTATGGGAATGGAGAGAGAAAAAAAAATAGAAAATAAGTACAAAATTAGGGTATTCTAGAAGTCTTAGGAGGGGTTCTTTGAAAGACAGGCATACATAGAGACATTTGCAGTTTTTGTCATTTCTTATAAAGGCTGCTAGCACTGGAAATAGGGAAAGGGATAAAAGATCTATGCTTCCCACCATAAAATAATCATGTTCTCAGCTTTCATGCACCAGATGAACTATAAATGAGGCTGCCAGGCTTATGCCCTCTGAAATCTAAAGTTTAATTCTGGCTATAGTTTAATATAAAAAAAGTAGAATTCACTTAAAAAAAAAGAAAAAACAAAAAAAAACCCCAAAAAACCCCATAGCTTTCAGAAAAGGAAGAAGAAGATGATAAAAACCTTGCATGAATTGCCCTGTAATTTGCTGTAAAGTCTCATGAAGTCCTTCCTAGTATAGAACTGTAGTTATTTATCAGCCCAACGGAGAGGTGTGAGAGCTTGATGTGAATACAGAGTCATTTTTGTATGAAAAATTTTTTTCCCCAAGCCCCATATTGTTTCTTTAGTGGCTGAAGTAGAGATGTAAAATGAAGTAGATAACCAGCTATGAACAGAATTGCCAGTTGCTGTATCTTCAGAGTGAAGACATATGGTAATTCACTAAATTCAGTGATGACCTTTCCTTTAAAAGTATTGTTAATAATATGCACTTCTATGTAAACTATTTATATTACATACTTGAAATTCATATATTGAGGACTACTCCATGCCATTTTTGTTGGTGGTGGGGTTTTGGTTTGTTGTTTTGGGGTTTTTTTTAGCTACTGACAAAACTGCTACTGAGGAACTTTCCACAGCTATACACTTCTGCGATATGCCTGCAGTTCTGAAGTTAAAGAGTTTCCAGGGGCAGATGCGCAGCATTGCTGCACCTATGTGGTGGGGCAACGTGGGTCTTGTCCTCAGGACGGGAGGCCTTTGGTATCATCTCCCTCATCCTTCCCAGGCAGAGCCATGCCTTGACTGCAGCATTATACCATTTCCATGAAGCAGGGAAAAAAAAAAGCGTTGCTATGTTTTTATGATCTTGGTAACCAGTTGCCTTTAGTGAAAACTTAATGCTTATGAAAGTGGAAAGAAATAAACAATATTTTTGTTATGCACCTCAGTCTGAGAACATCTTGCTGAATGAAGACCACTCTACTAGTATTTTTACTGGCGATAATAGCAGAAGTTTCATTATGTGCTTAAAAAGAAAAGGTATTCCTAACTGTCACTGATTTTGCAGTGACCCTGAGAGACTCAGGGATCTTCTAATAATGAAAATGTGTAGAGTATATAATAGGTATGGTCGGGTGTTCCAGTTCAGCAGATGGAAAAAGTACTGTCCCATAGGAATTCCCAACACAATGGGAAAAACTGCATCCAACTGTATTCCTGAGTGCAGCAAGCATTATTTCTACTTTCCTATCTATGACTGCTCAGTTTCACTCAGATGTTCTATATATTGAGTATTCCTCATATGGCTTTTACAGTTGAATAGAAAATTTCCTATGTTGCTTCCTTCACCATTGTTCATGAACATTTATCCATTACTTGCTCTTGAGGCAGCCATTCATTGAAATGTTAATGAGATTTTGAACAGTTTATAGTTCCATAGGATTTTTTTGTTTGGTTTTTTGTGGGGCTTTTTTTTTTCCTGCAGAAAAAAAATGTGATTTTATTAATGCCTTTCAAAATCTACTTTTTATTGGTAGATTGAGATGGATTCTATGCTAATTCCTCCTGCATTCCTGAATTATGGCCTAGCAAGGCACTGTCGCTGGGATCTTCATCTATTAATCATGGAAGCTGCTTTCTTATTCGGTTGCCATAGTTTCAGTGCCTCAGATAGTGTTGGGGTGCCTTGGGAAAGGCTTACGATACATTCGGACTTGCAAGCCTTGCAGTTATTTTGGCAGGAGAAGAGCTCTGAAGGAACAGAGAACAGCATCAAACATTATTCAGAGCTGGATTAAAAGTGGAAACTTCTGGATATGTCTCTCTGGACCTTGTTATGTGAATGTCCAGCTGATTTTTACTCCCAAGATTTGCTTTTTGTTTTGTCTTGCTGGTAAAATCTTACACTTCAGAGACTAATGGCTACCTTTATCCATTGCAAGAACAAAAAAGGCTTTTCATTAGTTTTTCTGATAAATGGTTGGGTAAATTAGGGCATTTAGGGTTTCCTAAGCAATCCAGGTAATTTGTTTTACATTCCCTTTTAAACTAGCTACATACAGTATGATATCACATTTGGGACTGAGTTAATGTTTATTGCTACCTTAAATTTAATAAGACAATAAGAACCTTTTTGTTAGCTGCAGAGCAGCTTGAATTACAAAGTAGAAAAGGGGAAATTAACTTTCTTCAGACAGAACTAAAGCTCTTTCAGCGCTGTGTTGGCACTGGCAGTATTTTTTCAGTGATGTTTCAATATTTGTTCATAAACCCAGCATTAAAACATACATACTTTCAGACATGCAGAACTGTGAGAAGTTAGAAGTAGCTTTTTTGATGAATGAGAAAAATGGTAAAGTAGTAAATATGTCTGGCAGGAAAGTAGCTGGAAGACTGACTTGTCAATGTAGTGCTCAATATTAAATTGATTTGTCTGTTATGCATAATATAAAATAATGCAAAAACATATTGCAGTAAGCAAATCATGGTTTCCTTTTTCTTTGCCCATTGAGAAAAAAATCTTCATCAGTTCTGTGTGATTAATAGTAAGCCACATGTTTGACCAGGTATTTAAATCCTAGTTCTTCTGCATTTTAGTGTCTCCAGAATGATGTGGTATCCCTCCAGTTCTAATGAAGTAATTTGAGTGTAGCACAGATAAACTTGCTATGTATCTTGTTTAAAAAAAAAAAAGGCCAGTCTTGACTCTTCAAATCAAAGTATAATGTTAAAAAGTTGTGCAGCTGAGATTAGAGAATTCAGTGTAATTGGAATTAATCAGGTAAATAGCCACTTTTTTTGCCTTCAGATGGTTACTCAAAAATTATGGCACTCAAAAATTATTTTTAAAGCTTCAGCTTGAGACTTTACTTCCTAATCTTGTCAATTTTTCAATTGTGAGATCAACAAGCAGGTTGAGAACATGTGTCTGTCATATGTAATCCTTGGGCACTCTACAAATTTAACAAATTGACGTCCAGAATTTTTCCATTGATTTTAAACATTGATTTCTTGGTCAATGCACACAAAATCTGTATTTGTAATTTTATACTTTCACATTGTATGGAATTCTCTGGTTTATAATCTTTTGAATCTGTGTTGTATACACATATTTTGCATAAAATTAATCCCAGTCTTTTTGCTGGTAAACTCACAATGTGTTTGTCTCTATTAGACTGACAGAATAATATGCCCCCATCATTTTGTGTTTCCTTTTGGAAGGAGGTGGTGATTGAGTAAGAAAATTTTAACAGTGAGGAAATGTTTTGGATCAAAAGCTGTAGATGTACAAATTCCATTGCCTTTTGTTTCCTCTGAATTTATTATATTCCATTTAGTTTCAGGTTAGGTATAGAATCCCCCTGCATCAAAATTAATTTAAGCAGTTCTGTGAGGAGCATTTGTACTTTCTTTAACACTGATGGGGTGTGGTTTTTTGCTTGCTATTTATTTTTTGCCTCCAAGAAACAGAGAAGTGAGTGATAAGTCAATACTCAGTATAAAGGGCCAGTCTGGTTCCTGTTGGAGGGTAAAAAGGAATTTCTACTCAACACCCATCAACAAGCCCTTACTGTGTTTAGAGTTCAGTATAAAATGACAGAATCATTTAGGTTGGAAAGGTACTTGAAGATCATCAGGTCCAACCCTTAATCTAACACTGCTGAGTCCACCACATGTACCTAAATGCTACATCTACACATCTTTTATGTACCTCTATATATCTTTTAAATACCTGAGTTGGTGACTCAGCCACTTCCCTGGGAATATTTTTCTTTCAATTTATTTATGGTTGATAATAAAGGTTCTTCTGCATCCCCAAACAGCTGAATTTTAGCATCAAATGTACTAATCTTAGCAAGAAAAGAAAATAATCATTTCTGGGAAAGTAGTGGTTGTGTTTGTGTCTTTTAAGCAATGTCACGGCATTTGCTTTGCAAATCTTGCGCATGTTCAATAGCATCTTACCACCTGAACATTCCTGGAAGGTTGATGCTTGTCCTGGGCTGTGTGCTTAAGAACAGAGCTGAGAGAGGAGAACTGTGCCCCGTTCAGCCTCAAAGCTCTCCCTGTGCCTGCAGCTGGTCAGTGGGTGTAGGCGGAGCATACCCATTCCACTGGTCCTTTGGAGAGGATGGATGGGGAGGAATGATTGGAGGGCAGCTGCAGCCTTGGCCGGCATGCCTGGGTTTGCGTGGGAATCCTGTCCCAAAACACCACAGCAAGGAAAAGGATGGGATGACATGCCTTTTCCGACAGATGCTCTGCATGCAGGGCACAGCCTGATGTCTGTCGCCTGATGGCAAAGCAGAGGCTGGGTCCCATGGGATTATCTTTCTTGAGTGGTACTTCACGCCATGAGCATGGCTAAATGCAGCCTCGTATTTGATTCAAAAATGCCTTTTTTATTATATAGAGAGGATTAGAGGCGGTTCAACTGCAAACTTGAACTTCGGGTTATGACCTGAAGTCATAATAGTCTTTATATTACTGGCTTTTCATCAGAGTTCTCTAATGAAAAAAGGGCATCGTGCATTAAAATCAACTTTGGAATTTAATTTTCTCTGTGAACAGAACTTGGTACTGTGTGTATAAACTTCTAATAGCATTCAACCCATTCCACTTCTGAATAATTTGTACTAATTAATTACAAATGTACAGCCTTTGCAATTACAACTTACTGATCCAAACCATATTAAATCAGAAATGATCACAGTTAAATTGATTTTTAAAAATTTGCTGTAGTCTGTTATATGAGGGTGATTATGTAACATATCTTTTAAGAACTGTGTCCCTGCAGTAGAACTTTGTTTTCTAGGTTTGTGTTGTTCAGAATTTTTGTTTTGTTCTGGGTTGGGTTTGGGTTGGTTGGGGTTTTTTTGTTTGTTTTTTGGGAAGAAATTCAAGTGGAGAGTTATGTCAGGTTTTATGAAGAGCTAAGAAGACAAAGTTTATTGTAGTGATGCTTTAGAATGCTTTTTCTTTTCACCCAGTGAAATTATTCTTGATTTGGAATAGGAATTTGGGTTTTTTAAAAAAGAAATTAAGAACTAAATCCTTTAAGATCTGCCCTGGGAAAAGGAAAGATTTTTGCATGAGCTACTACACTTTTTAATTATTATCTGCAAGGTGTTTCCTTTCAATCCTGTTGTAGGGAAGTTCATCATGTTCAGAAACGGATTAATTCTATCACGAGATGTGTATATTTCAGGGTGGTGTCGTCTTTTTTGCTTTATCCTGTTCTACGCGTAAGACCTAGACATGCTGCCAGAACACTTCCTTTCCCAAGATAAGACACACAAGATAACACTTCCTCTTCTTTCCAAAAAAAAGGAGATCCTGTTCTCGTTCAACAACACATGTAGTCCAAAAGGCAGATTTAGCCAACCTGGAGCTAATGGCCTGAAGGTGTGAGATGAAGGCTGGTGACTGGATGACTGTGAGAAAAATGCAGTTTTGATTTGTCAGAACCTTATTAAGAGTACTACATACATGTGTTAAAGTGCCTATCAGAGAAAAACTTTGAAAATATAAGGCAACCTGTGGAACAGAGTAAGTTTTCTGACACGTGAATTTTAATTGCTTTTCAATGCACCTTTTCATTTGTAACTGTTTGGTTTTGATTGTGTTCATCTTTGTCATAATCTCGCTTGTGTAGCTGAAATCCTGGAGATAGCATCATTTGCAAAAAAAAAAAACCAAACCAAAGACATAACACCCAACTCAAGTGTTGTTTATGTGAGAGAGGCGATTCAGCCAGGCCCTTCCTGGTAGCATGTTGGTACAACTAAATGCTGGTGATGTTCTGCAAAGGGGTGGAAAATGTAGACTATATAGTGCCTGCTGATGTCAGAGGAGTGGTATGTGAGAACACTTGCATGGAATTACTTTCAATAGCAAATCAATTCATTAGACCTTTTTTAAATTTTTTTTCCATAAGTGGTCAGTAATCTGTTTTAGATTGAAGCAGATAAAAGAATTCATTGTTGTCACAATCAAAGAACTTCAAGAACTTTTCAAAATCTGAAACATCTACACAGATGCTTAACCACTGCATTTTTAGAAGGGCTATTCCTCATCTCTTCCTTTGTGCCCGGCTCCACATATCCATCTCTCTATTCAAATGAATGTCCTTAGTTTACGTGAACATGTCATTAGAACCAATTACATTGCTTATGTGTATAAATGAAGAGGAGCTGGGTGGAGACAAGAAAATACAGGTTAGCGGGATCTAACTTTTGAACCATTACCATCAAACAGAAAAATGAGGGCACAGTTTTGCTTCAGATTGTATCTCCATGTTTATTTCACTAGGCATGGAGTTCGTCTAGAAGAGCTAACTTCTGGCCTGTTCATATTGGTGACATAAACCTTGCTGACTTCATTAGGAGTTATTAATTGCTGATTATTTTTTTTTCGGAACTTAACTCACAAGCTCAAAATACCAATAATAATAAATAAAAATATCAAAACAATCAAGAAGGCATGGAACTGCAAAGGCTCTGTAAACTGAATTGGTATTTTAGCTTCAAAGATTCAAGTACTGGAAATTTTTCAACAGTAAACCAGCAGAGAACATGTTAGTAGGGGGGCTGGTGTGCTACTTCGCAGCTGCACTGCCTACTTCTAGACAGTCGTCGTATGACAGCCTGCTCTGACAGCTACCCACATTTAAATAGCAGGGTTGTGTAAGAATGAACACAACACATTTACCGAAATACATTTATGGTGGGGAGAGCCTTAAATATTTCAGAGGGTGGAAAACACTGAGAGAGAATCTGTCACATTTTCATTAGGCTGCACGTCAAATCTCGGAAAGAGGGAAAGTAACTTTTCTTCCTGTTATAGAGTGGCCTTAGAAATTGCTACAGGTTTCAAGAGAACAAGAACATTCGCTTTTTGACACAGTTTTTAATGCAGGGGTACAGCTGTAACTGTACATTATACATTATACTGTACAGCTATAACGACTGGAGAAACAGAAGAAGAGCTTGGTCACAGTCATTGTTACGCTGCGTGGGAGAAGCGCTTGTCTGATTCCTGAAGTTTGCCGAGAGCCTGTTCGAGGCTGGCTGTTTGCGCTGTGCGATGCGCCGCGCTTTTCTTCGCATGTCGCCTGCCCTCTTGTGTTTGAACACCTCCGTGCAGGCGCCTCGGGCGTCCGGGGAACAACGGACTGGCGGAAAACATGGAGCAGAACCCGGGAATGATGGGCACGAGCCATGCTCTTCAAAGGCGCTGGTTTTGCCTCAGTGTGTGCGTGCGTGTGCGTTGTCTTGCTGTTTCGTTTGCGTAAAAAGCAGTATAGTTTTCGGCTTTCTTCTAACAGAGGCAGAAACATCAGAAAGTGGGTTAGCCAAACTGATGTGCGGAAAAGCTCTGGGAGTCAATTTGAAGCGATGGGTAGAGGCTGTAATGCATATGATTAAAGTGAAACATGCTGCCTACACAGAGAATTGCTAACAAGATTCTTTCACAGCTTTCATGTCTCAGCCCTGCTTTTACAGAAAATAAATTCATGTTTGGTTTCAATGGGTGTGCCGCTTTGCTCAGACCTACAGGGTAGATAAGACAGTCAAACTATACAAATGCAACCAGTTGAACACAAAATAATGCAATTTGCACTGAGCAGAAACAATGGCTGGGCTTATTAGCAAAACTGTGTCCCAGATTAACGTTCACTTGGTCTATCTTGAGCTTCTTTTCTCTTAGTGCTTTATTGTTCAATAGTCATAGGGAAGGGAGGCTAAAAACACAGATTAAGTTAAGGCAAATTAGGTGCGGCAGGGGGGAGAGAAAGAAGAGAAGAGGGGAGGGAGA